>KZ309084.1:61457-107763 GCA_000376725.2 Ladona fulva | reverse complement strand
CAGACCCCCCCCCCCCCAATAGAGAAATCCTCATTATACTCCTGAAGCACATATATATTTATAAGAAAAAGTTCAAAGATGATATTACATTTTGAATGGGGAATAGCTTCTTAAATGAGCTAAAGTTATCCTAACAAAATTGCAGTGGTACATATTCATGAATGTCATTATTAAGTATCACACTTTCTGAGTGGTTTTCATCTTATCACATCCATAAAACACTGAGACATAGCAAATTAGATATATATTTACTTCTATCCTAGGCCGAAAGACAAATTAAAAATGTTATGTCCATAAAAAATGGCTATGGGACCTTAATAAAATCATAAAATGATATTTAATAATTTATCGGATATAAAGGCAATATATGCTAGCATTGTGCACTTAGTTACCTTGTCAAAAAAGAATGTTTTGAAAACGATATTGTATAATTAATGTAATGAATGGTTTTGGCATGACTCTCTTGTTTGAGATTAAAAGATTATCAAAATATGTTCACTGTTATAAAAGATTGCACATATATAATATGACCTAAATATCGAATTTCCTAAAATGAAGATAAATCTTTGTTAAAATTTTGATGGTTTATCTAATTGCTTAATAAGGAATTAATATATCATAATAATCTATCGGAAATAGTGGGGGAAAATTATGTAAAATCCAAGATTTCTAAAAAGGAAATATATTCAGACTTATTTTGTAGGAACTTTGTAATAATTGTCACAGAAATAATTTCAAGCTTCTATTAGGATGTTAGTGATCTTGATAATAAGGAAGCTATAATTTTCCATCTTATATTCTTAATTGTGCAACTCAACTTTGACACGTATTGACTTTTATCTTCGTTTTAAAGTAAAAGGTCAAAGATAATTTCACAATTTTGAACAGATATGTGCTCTTTTTTTCTGCCTTGTTAGTGGTTGCTTGAATATTTTCTGGAAGATATAGCCTTGCACTCTTTTGCTAGAGCTCAGAAGCTAAAAACAGAGGGGCTAAGGGACATCAAGATCAATTAAGTGATTAAATGAGAAGTTTAGCAATGAATCTGATCTCATTCTTGACATTCACTTTAAACATACTAATCACTATTAATGGAGGAGTTAGTGGCCTTACTCAAAGGAAGATCAAATTTTCTGTGCTAAATAAAAAGAACATAACTGGTCATTACGCAACTCATCTTTCAATGAAACAAACTGCGAAGGATCTACCAGAAATATGGAAAGTAGATGTGGAGCATGAAATAACTGAATCAGAAGGATTAAGAACATCTAACTTATTAGCTGTGCTAACAGGTATTTCTAAAATTTATGATTTAAGTTAAATTAGCAAATAGTTTATATGGTAGTATGTGAATTAAGTAAATGTAATTGCAATTACAGAATTCTTCTTTCCCCTGTAGCATGTTTATAAATGAAATGAGAGTGTGAGATGTAATTTATGTCCATGGCTTATTTTATCAATAGGAGAGGTGGTCTTAAGAAGAATCATTTATGTGTAATCTTAATTTACAGTGCCACCTCAGCTTCCTACTGACTATAAATTAATTCCTGGCATTGGATACTACAAATTCCATAATGAAACAGCAAGAAACTTTGATGATGCAGAAGAAATTTGCTCAAAAGAAGGTGGACATCTTGCTATCATTAATTCAGAAGAGGAATCTAATGCTTTGAAAGGGTCAATTTATGGATTTGCATACATTGGTTTTCATGATCGTATTAAAGAAGGTGAATTTATCACAATATTTGGTAAGTGATATTATATAATATTTTTATTGTAATATAATATGTAATAATAATTTTGTATCTTTGTAGTGATGAGTTTAAAAACTATAAATGATGGATAAAATTCTCAGTCATAGGCAAGGTCTTGTGGAAATCCATCATGTAAAATGGAGAGAGGCATTGCACTTGTTACACAAAAATTTCTTTTATGAAGAAAAACAAGCAGGCATTGGAAAATAATTGTCATCACCATTGAATAATTGTCATTCTGACAATGATTCAATGATGAAACCTATTTGTGTTTTTTCATTAAAGAATTGTTTTGGAAGAAGACCAGTGCTTCTCCTCTTTCTATAAAAATGATGGAATATCAACAATTGAATTTGGTACTTAAATGGTACTCAATCTTTTTATATTTTCATTGCAGGTCAGTCATTGAAATATACAGGGTTTAACAGATGGTCTGCTTCTTATGAACCAAATGGTGGGACTTCTGAGAACTGTGGTAGTTTACATCCAAATGGTGGTATAAATGATATTTCATGTAACATAAATATACCATTCATCTGTGAATATGATCTTTCCTGGATTGATGGCTAAAAATGCTTAGAGAAATGCAAATGATATGCAATAAATGTTATTCGTTCCTGGTTGAAGTGCTTTGAATTTTTTTCAAGGAGTTGAGAACTTTCTGAAGTATGGGTGATAGGTGTCATATATTTCTTCACAACTTCAATTCATTTAAATTATTTCAAGTGTATTCATGCAGACAGTTTAGGATAAGTTCAGAACTGCAGTGCAATTACAGTTCCCATTTTGATTGATTGCAGAGACATGAAAAATCATCCTGCTCATGCACAGCAGTTCCAAATTTATTCTGAACTCCCTGAATGCACCTATTATTTGTGTGCAGTCAATTTGGAAAATAAATAATTTAATATCTAAAAGAAGGCGCTGTGAGCCTTTAACATTATCTAAATGTTGACAAGATAAAAAAATTTAAAAGAGTTCTAAGAACACAATCACGTTTGACAATAAATAATCAAGATTTTTAGCTTTAAATTTAGCTGGCAGTAATCAGTTATCCATGGCAATTTTATATCAGNAGGCTTTGACGGTGTCCATGGAAGGTGGAGCGACAGCCTTGAGTGTAACGCTTCTCTGTTAATTGTTTAATTGGAGAGAAAAGTTATAAAAGTGCGACGAAGGTTTTGCTGCCTAAAAATTGCGGCAAGATATCCCCTATTAAGTTGATCTCAAGCTTGAGATATTTTTGAAATTTTGGACAGCATCAACTAAAAATGTATTCCGATTTCGGAATTATTCAAGAACCATTTGTTCTCATTGCTCATATGAATTGCGAGCTAATATTTTCGTCAGAATTTATCTGAAAAATAAATTTAAAGTTTTTTGATTATTCAAGATTTATTTAAGATTTAAATTCAGTCCTAAGAGTGGTGATAATTGAATCGTAACACTTAGATATCGAAACACGGAGATTGAAAACACGAAGATTTTCGTTTTTATCCTCAAAGAAATAATTTTGACTTTGCAGTCTTTGAATGGATTTTTAAGAAAGAAGCACTGCGCATAGCGATTTTTTTAGTTACTTTCCTTTCATTCTTACCATTGGCATTTTGATGAAATCACTGAGGGATGTCCTGAAGTCTTCTGCCGCGTCCGATGTCCTTGATATAGACTGTGGTAAAGCATGGAACGCCGGTAATACTCGTGTGGTTGTCCCAACGGGCACTGCCACCAAAGTTGGTGCTTTGACCGTTCTTATCACGCTTGCGGATACGTCTGGCGAAGGCGTCGAGGATCTCTTCTTTGACGCTGCGATGGCGGCAGCAGCAGCTACGGCACCTCCCTGAACGACCGCGGAGGAATTGGACGCAATACTCGCCCGAGTGGGGTAAGAGGCAACCGGGATAGGTTTAAAGGGAGGAAGGGCCCCACTTGGTTGGGTTGAGGTAGTTCGTTGGGCGTAAAGAGATTGTGTGGGTGTCTGGACCAAGGGAGTTGCCACATAGGTCGTCCTGGGCAACGCTATGGATCGAACTTCAGTCGGCGTCGAACCCAAGGCGGCTCCCTTTTCCGTCCGATTAGTTTATTATTTTTGAAGTCCGTCCGTGACGTCGAGAAGTCGGGTCAGTCGATTACGATGTGCATAGTAGTTGTCATCGGATGGTTCGTTGTGGAAGAGTAAAACGTGTCACTTTTAGTCTCTGTTATTCAGTATTAATTATTTTTTTGTATATTGTCTGATAAAATCGAGTTAAGATATTTTGACACCACATTGAGATCAAATAGAGATGAAATATTTTTAAACGATTTCGTTGCTAAGTTGTCGACTTATCAAAAGTGCTAATAGAAATATATATATAATGCTATTTATGAATTTGGAGCATCTTAATATGGGGAATATCTGAAATTTGGAGTTCTGAATATCTAATCTACATTCATTTTTAGCAAGTATGTTTTAACTTTTCCATTGATTTCAAAATATTTAAAAATCACAGTTATGAAATCATCTTGTTGTGTAAATTTAATCATTTTTGATAAATTGGTTCTTTTACTATAGCCTCCTGGATCATAAGAACTTCATTAATAGAAAACTACAAATAAACAAAATTAATAAATAACCATTTATTTAAATAAATATTGAGGACACACTTTATATACACACACCTTATGAGATGAGTATAGTATATTTCATTGCTCTTGATTGAGCGTTGATCAAACAATTCTTTTCACTAGCTCACTGTATTAATACCTACCATTTTCAAGGGTGATTTGGCCTTTGGAAGGGTATCATTCAATTTCAAGTTCAAAAGTAGATGTCACTTTGTTCATTTGCTGAAAATACTTTTTCCATGTCAGTGAACATAAGAGCATTGAAATAAAGCCCCAGTAATTATCTAAAATCTTTCTTACTCTGGAGAATAAGTCTAACGTATCTGTTGAATTTTTTGTGAGGTTAAATATTTAAAACATAAAAACATGGAAAATGATTCTTTTACCACTTATTCTCTTGAAATACCTATTTTCCATAACAAACGATTTTAGCTTTTTACAGAATTTGAGATGAGCTTAGCTGACATACTCCACTGTTTCCAGTTTAATTCAGCATATTCATTCAATTCAAGATTGCCTTATAGTGTCCCATATCAGTCATTGAAAATTAACAGCAGAAGAAGAATTCTTGCAGATCTTCAGACAGAATTGTTGCATTCATATTAGAGTACACTTGTAGCTATATATTTTCATCTCATAACTTTTAAACAAAGATAGCAAATCTCTTTAGCAATGTAGCACATCTTACATAAGAAAAGCTATTCAATAGCATTCGTTTCTATGCAAGTTTATGAACATAGAAGTGCTGAGATTTGGCTTTTTGTAAAAATGATTAGAATGATGTGCTCACATGGTATAGCACCTATCATTTAATAATGTCCAGATTTTGTTTGGTTATCACCTATGAGTCTTTGACTATTTTTGCCTAGGCCATTACCTAGCTTTTGTACGATGAGAAGAAGGCCAATGCTTTCATTAGCTGATAGCTTTTGGAGACTGGGATATTAGAATCATAGAGTTTTTTGGATGATTTGCAGTCAACATAGAACCACCAGTTACACTTGAGGATCGTTTGATCGAAGAGAGTTGATTCTGGGCATAAAAAGCTCTTCATGACAAGTCCATCATCTGTTAGTGCACACACATGGAACACCTGTTTTAGAAAGAGTAACGATGTAAATAAGGATGTACAGACATAGCCAAGAACAATTATAGTAATAAGGATAATAAACCTTAAGGTTTCTATTATGAAATTCTAATTTGTAATTGGAGTACTTTCTGACATGAAGTCTTGTAGAATGGAATGACAACCCCCCTTCCGTACCTCCATTGTGAATATTCCCTCCAATACTTCAACCTTCAAACTTCTCCAATATACCCTCTATTGTTATGCCTGTTCTAAGTTCGGTACACCTTCATGCCAGACAACCCCCAAGTTTCACGTCTTTGATTAAAAGATGACGAACGTTACTTTGCTATTTTTGTTATCAAGTATGATAGAAGCAACCAATTAAATTAATTTACTTATACGTCCCTTCTAAACGTTCTTATTGATAACAAGTACCAACGTTGTGTACATATTGACTGACGGATTTGGAATTTAGCAAATGTAACATCGACCTGAAAGAAAGCGTAATCTTACCATACAGCCGAGATCCTCATCGGCATATAGTCCCGGGAAGTGCTTCTGTTGTCCACACGAGAAAGAAGTATCCGGTAGGTCAACTCTCGCCGCAAATCCGTCGTCGAAATCCTTGTCGTAACCTACTGGATAATACTCGCGGGGCGCGTTCATCACCATTCCCCTCGAGCCGACCAGCGTAGTTGCCTTGATCGGCTGCTTCTTGATGACCACTCCTGAATTCTGAACTTGGGGTGCGGCTGCAGCACCAGAGTTCGCGTCCTTAGCTGCCTGCTCTAGTGCCTGCTGGCGCCGCTTCAACTTGGCGGCAATCGCGGATGCAACGGTCTGCACGCTGACGTTGGAGGCTTTGGCGATGGCTTCCATCGACTGGGTGATCGAAGTAGGGGACAGATTTGAGGACGAAGTAGGGTTGACCGCCCCGTCATCGGAAGAAGCCAGAGTTCTTGTCGATAGGGAGTCAGGCTTGATTGCTGAGGCTTTGACGGTGTCCATGGAAGGTGGAGCGACAGCCTTGAGTGTAACGCTTCTCTGTTAATTGTTTAATTGGAGAGAAAAGTTATAAAAGTGCGACGAAGGTTTTGCTGCCTAAAAATTGCGGCAAGATATCCCCTATTAAGTTGATCTCATGCTTGAGATATTTTTGAAATTTTGGACAGCATCAACTAAAAATGTATTCCGATTTCGGAATTATTCAAGAACCATTTGTTCTCATTGCTCATATGAATTGCGAGCTAATATTTTCGTCAGAATTTATCTGAAAAATAAATTTAAAGTTTTTTGATTATTCAAGATTTATTTAAGATTTAAATTCAGTCCTAAGAGTGGTGATAATTGAATCGTAACACTTAGATATCGAAACACGGAGATTGAAAACACGAAGATTTTCGTTTTTCTCCTCAAAGAAATAATTTTGACTTTGCAGTCTTTGAATGGATTTTTAAGAAAGAAGCACTGCGCATAGCGATTTTTTTAGTTACTTTCCTTTCATTCTTACCATTGGCATTTTGATGAAATCACTGAGGGATGTCCTGAAGTCTTCTGCCGCGTCCGATGTCCTTGATATAGACTGTGGTAAAGCATGGAACGCCGGTAATACTCGTGTGGTTGTCCCAACGGGCACTGCCACCAAAGTTGGTGCTTTGACCGTTCTTATCACGCTTGCGGATACGTCTGGCGAAGGCGTCGAGGATCTCTTCTTTGACGCTGCGATGGCGGCAGCAGCAGCTACGGCACCTCCCTGAACGACCGCGGAGGAATTGGACGCAATACTCGCCCGAGTGGGGTAAGAGGCAACCGGGATAGGTTTAAAGGGAGGAAGGGCCCCACTTGGTTGGGTTGAGGTAGTTCGTTGGGCGTAAAGAGATTGTGTGGGTGTCTGGACCAAGGGAGTTGCCACATAGGTCGTCCTGGGCAACGCTATGGATCGAACTTCAGTCGGCGTCGAACCCAAGGCGGCTCCCTTTTCCGTCCGATTAGTTTATTATTTTTGAAGTCCGTCCGTGACGTCGAGAAGTCGGGTCAGTCGATTACGATGTGCATAGTAGTTGTCATCGGATGGTTCGTTGTGGAAGAGTAAAACGTGTCACTTTTAGTCTCTGTTATTCAGTATTAATTATTTTTTTGTATATTGTCTGATAAAATCGAGTTAAGATATTTTGACACCANACAGTAAAGCATATACAATTTTCGATGAGATTTTTTTACAGTACCAGTGATATTAAATTAATTTTTCCTGTATTATTATTTTTATGTATTATTCCTGTAGGTATTTCAATCAAATTTGAAATAATATTTCTTTATGCAATTTATAATGTTTCATATAGATCTTTATTCCAAATTGATATTTCAGTTGAAAACAAAAGAAGAATATGTCCACTTACGTGGAAAAGATATCGACAAAATCTCTTAGTGTATATCCTCTTAAGGTACTAGGTAGGTATATTCTCTTCGCTCGTTTTTAACTTCGTCAACGTTGGCTGATTCTCATCCTGCTTGAAACTTTCACCCTATCACCCTCACCGTAGGATTCGCTGAAGCATTAAGGCTTACACGTTTAAAGCATGTTAACATTCGCTATTAATAATTTCAAGAAATAATTCCAAAGCATTTATCAGCTGCAAAAAGAGCTACGGATTTGAACAATATTTCTATTTTCTTTAAATTAGATTTAAATTGAGTATTATCAAACTTAAAATACCCAACCGTACAACATTTTTGAATTAATTTCTCGCAATTATTCTTTAAATGACAGGCGGAAATGAGTTTATTAGTAATGTAATGTATGGAAATTAGTTTATTCTTGTACTGTTAACATTTACAAAAGCTAAATGAGTTTGACATTAGGATCACATTCCGAGTTGCATTCACACGTTAACATTTACACGTTACACGTTAACACGTTACATTCATATGTTAACAGTATCTTGTGGACCATAGAATTGGGTCAACTATGAAGGTAGTCGAATATCCATCTAGAAAATAGGATGCCATTTAATTTTCCTAAATACTTTTGATAAATCGATTGATTGTCGGAAAATGGGTTGGATTATCCGAAAAAATCCTATATCTTAGAGGGCAAACTGCAATTATTCGATTTTCATTGCTGACTTTAACAGTTTATTTTCTAGAATAATCGATATATATCGTAAATTACCAATAAATATGCAGAATGACATATAACTAATAACTTCGTGAAAGAGCGGGTTTCGGGATGGTCTTAACCTTTCGCAAAAACTCGGCAAAGAAATTGTTATTGATAATATAAAATTATAATAACAACATCATAAGAGATAATATGTTATTATATTAGCGAGGGTTGTAAATACCGAGTGTTGCATTACATGCAACTTTTAAATTATTTTCATATTGCTTATTTCTATAGCAGATGGTATTTAGATATTTATTGCGAGTGCAAGTGCCACCAAGGAAGGTCTTTATGACATGATTCTACGTGCGTCCTTGTGTGGATGCTAGAACGGTAACTAGTCCCATTACCATCGGAAATAGCAAAAAGTATTGCTAACGACCTCGCTGTTTCTCCATTCTCAGTCAACGAGGTGATTGAACCTTGCTTTGGTTTTCATACCGTCAAAACTATTCTAGCAGGCAGAAAGGATTCTAAAATTTTTGAATAATATTCCGAGTCATCTTTAAATGTGAAACATTACCAGCGGAATATTACATTGTGCAATAGTTAGACTACCGAATTTATGGTATTATTATTGTTAAAAGTGCTTTTACAGCCGAGATCATTTCGCACCGAGGCTCCGACCGGTAGTCGAACCGTTTTCACCGAAATCGGACGCGTTTCCTACTTGGATATCCGGGTGCCCCAAGACTACCGAAATTAATTTACGGTTGATTTTCTCCAAACAGTTATGAAACCATCTGAACAAATTTTCTTTGCTATCGATGAAACATCTCGTTCTTGCTAGATTCTATCTATCAGTCTTGGCATTACTTTTCTTCAAATCATATAAGGTTTTATGTCATTCGTTATTCGAATTCCAGGCCTTTAACTGGACGGGGACGATATTTGTCAATGCGTAATTCCGTGTTTTTAAGTCAATTCTGTCTCTTTTAATTATGAATTTTTACTCGGATGTTTAGATTAAACTCTTCGATCACAGAAAGTCAGTTTGTATCTTCAGAGGATTTTCGGTCGAAATTAAATCCCAATGTTTCAGCCGTACATCGTGGATTACCATGACAAAGTTTGAAATCAAAGCAGTACATAATTTGCACCAAAAATGTAGATATTAATAGTTACTTTAATTTCAAAGTCAGTCCGTTACAATTAGTTTTGAAATAAGGAAATTTATGGAACAAAACCAGAAATTAGAGTTTAACGCTTATCAATAAAGCATTTTTTCTTCTGATGTCAAAGCCAATTCTGAATTTAATTCCTTGGAATAAGGATGCAAGAAAAGTGTAATGCGGAATACTTCAAACTTCACTTTCAATAGTGTAAAGCTGTTGCAATTTGTGCAAGTATATTTGTTGAATTTGAACTGATGAATGGGTGTTGAAGAGATCGTTTGGCAATCCATTTTAAGTTGGAAAAGTATGCTAAGAAATTGATAAGTGAAGCTTGTGAACTTTTAAGGCCAAGGATGTTGGGTCATAAAACAGCGGCCACGATCACCACAAGTAGTACACGGAGGAAGGATAAAATAAAATGAGCTGGATAAACCTTCTCACCTGTGTAGACCTTCTTCGGTTGCCCTCCACATTGGAAAGAGATTGCCTGAATCCCAGCTCGTCGCCCACGCTGAATCCTGTTTCGCAAATAGATCGAATTCGTTAAGTATTTACATCTTATAGCTCTATTTTTAAGTCTCTTAATCGCTCCTTCTACATATACTCCTATATTGATAAGAAACTCATTCAGATTTCATTCTTCTACTATTTCATTTTAAGATGATTTATAAATTACCGCTCTCCTCCGAAGTATTAGTATTTAAATGATTTGTTTATGAATGCATCTACTCAATTAAGGTTTATGTTTATTACAGTATGTAAATGAAAAATCGTCCAATCAATAATTTTATAAAAAGTGACTGAGGAGAGCGTTGTCAATAATTCGTGAAATTTTTCATGCTTGGTATTTTAGAATAAAATGTATTATTACTCTATCAACACCCGATAAACATATAAATGAACAGAAAATAATTTCATCTGATATGTGTTGTTACATTAAATCTTAATAGCAAGTGCAAAAATACCTTTGAACAATGGGCGAGATTATTTTTAACTCCAAAACGATGTCAGAAAAACCGCTTTAGGAAAATATCAAAAAATCTTTAAAAATTAATTCTAACGATATATTTAAACGATAAAAAAAGCGGTAAAAGGTTAAAAAAAATTATTTTATATAAATGTACTAATAAGATCATTAGGTTTGAATTGAGTCGTTTTAGGAAGTAAAGTCAAAATAAGATAATTAAGGGTAAGGAAAGAGTTTCTGTAGAATATGTGCAAAACATGCTATTGTTAATGTAGAAAATCCATCCACCAATAAAAACCTTAACCAATAACAAAGTATGTCTAAAGCACTCTAAGGAAATCTGTTTCTATAAACTCTCATTTTTGAGTAAAACTACCAGCGAGATAGAACCTTGTCAAACGGAAGAAACATATATAAATATAACTAAGACTATGGGTTATAAAAATATCAAATGTCAAGCGTCAGCTAATTTAAAATAGCTAAAGTTATTTAGGTTTATAAGTCACTTACCGTGAACCAATAATAATCCAAGCTGTTCACCATAAAGTGAGTCGCGAAAATTATGTACCGTATTAATTAAAGTTCTTTGGGAGAAAGTCTTTATAATGAGTGAATAAGTCTCTTTCATGTTTAATTTTCATTATAAATCTTAATGATTCTAAACCATTAAGTGCATTTGTTTTCGAATTTAAACTGTCAATACTAAATATAATGTCCTCTCATGCAAGGGAGATATCAGTACGTCATTCAGTCCGTGCAATTCTGTAAAAGTAACATTTTGCGTTGCGGTCTCGTTTCATTAAGAGTCAAAAACTTGAAAGTTTTCGTTTAACGAGCACATAAGTCCAAAATAATGTAGTTAAATCAAGATATAATGTTAGGTTAAAGATGAAACTTGAAAGTTAAAAGTCTCTCTACACGCCTCATTTGATATCGGGTAAGTCTTTAGCGAATGTGTCATTATTCTGCTTGGAGAATCATTCTCTTGGAATGAATGAACACTTAGACTCGTTCAGCTGTGATAGTCATTTGGCGAGGTCAAGTCAAACGTTCGCGACTCATGAAACTCGCTTATCTCTCTTGGGAAGATGGGCTTGGAATCGTCTTCTTGCTTTAATTTTTAATAATCCGTGATCCTTCGATCGGTTATTTTTCGTTTCGCTCGCCTGCACTGGCCATAGGAACTCACCGAGACCAAAGTACCCCTTCACTCCTCCAAGGTTTCTTACTCGGAAGAGTCCGGACTGCTTGAAGCCGCAGTTGAGGGTAAATCCGAAGTCGGAGTCCAGGACACAGGTACCAGAGGCTGGGGAAGATGCAGCGGCTGGGAGAGATGACATAACATGGGGTAGAGTCCAGCCGCACTGAGGTTTCTCTTTCTTTGGCAAATCATGCATTACACTTCGTGCATGGATATTAACCGGGATTAGGTAAGTTTTTACGATGTTACCATCGATTGTTAATTCTCGAGCGCTTCTAGATCGCTTTACTCTTTAATATATAAAATACAAACAAACAATGACTTCCTTAATTCACGGTACTATATTAACGAGCAGATTTATCTTGGAGATTCAGTTTGTTATTGTTTTTTCGGAAATCCATGAGTTTATTGTAATATCATGACCAAACCAAACAAATGGAGAAATGAAACCAAAGAGTTTTATATAGCTCCTAATTTTAATTTGTAAACTATGTTTTTCATTAGTTTATACTTGGAACAATCCTTAAAAACCTAAGCGCCGGCCCTTAACAATAATCTTTAGAAACTCCTTTAACACGTACACAGGTAGGTCGATAACGAAGAGTATGATTTGGAGCTTTTACGGACGATATTATTAAACAAATATGAACATATTTTCGTTAAATTCCACGAACTCTAAGTTATTAAGGAGGAGAGCTGTGTTTTTAGACGTGTTTCTAATTATAAATATAGAAACTTATAGAAGATTCTAAAAATAGTAATAACAAGAAAAATATCCGAAAATGTAAACGAGATTACCATAACAAAACGACGTTTTCCATTTTTGAGGTTCCCTCCTGGATTATTTTAGAAACTCATTCTCTTTGAATCTCATTTTTTCTTATAGCTCTTAGCTATAGGAAAAATATCTTGAGTGGAAGAAAGGAATCTCACCGTATTAAATATTACTGAACCTTTAGTAATTAATAACTATTGTACAGCGTTCCGAGTTTTTGTCCGTTATGCTCAATCTAAGTATAATTAGCCTTCATGGTGGGATAAAGTTAACCCTTTGTTGCTCTTGATCTTCAGAGATGTTCACCAGAATTCACACGGTGTTCGTTAAATGAAAATTTATCAAAATCAAGTTTTCTACGATAGTGACCTATCCGCTGGAACAGCCGAAACAATCCATTAGAAGCTATTCTGTCATTAATGAGGGAATAGGCTGGTAAAAACGAGCCAAAATCTCAGGAAAGAACGAAAAGTGCTAATTTTTACATTTACGTGAGGTATACGTTTATATGTATACGTATACATTTACGTATACTTAGTAGCATTTTGTACTGTAAGAATAAGCCAGCTCCGACGCTGCATTGAAATGAAAAACCATACCTAAGGCAGTATTCCATATAATGAAATAACTTTCACTACACCACAAGAATTATTTTAGGCTGACCGCAGGAATTCGCAATAATTCTGCATTCTCAGTTCATTTTCTGATCTCAAGTTTATTTTTTCGATGTATGTGTTACATCGGAAAGATTTAGAAATTTTGGTATCTAAGGCAGAATTTGCCATCTTTGTTAACGTAATTTACGCCGAGAAGGATTCAGTCGATTCGAATCATCTTTTGGTTTAAAGTGATCGTTTGTTGTAATATGATACGATATTATAAAATGGACGGGTCCATGACTGGCATGATATAATATTTATATTTTGAAATAGTTTTCAGATCTAAGCAACCTTTCTTCTTGACGGTAACGATATTTTATTGTTGAGATTTAGTTTAAGAAGCAGTAAAAAGCATCATTCCTCTTTGTTCGTTGACTACACGTTATTAGCGCATGGGTAGTGAAAATCAGATTCATATTTTGCGCGTCCGAAGTGACAATTGCGGACGTGAATGTTGGCACATATTTGTGATATTAAGGTTTTAGGGTTAGTAACATGGCGTACGCAGCATCTCCCACTCCGCCTCTTCCTTTTCCCTTTCTGGCGCAAACCTTTCCTCGCAACTCTTTTGAGGGCATGCGTAGGAGTCGGCCCAAAGATACCTTAACAATTATCTTGAATAAAGGAATGCTGTGACCTGATAACTCAGTAATAACTTTACTTTCACAATCTAGGACATGCATGATTGCAGCCTTCAGAAGCGAGATTTATATTATTCACAAATATGCACATCGTATTCCGTGAATCGTTTTGTCATCTTTATAAGGGCTGTTTTAACAGTATACGTCATTCAATGAGTGCAGTTTATGTTTCAACAATGCTCATGTGCGGAAGCACTTTCGTTCACTGAAATCCATATTTCTGTGGGGTATCGAAAAGAGGAGTTTTTCTTGAAAATCAAAATAAAATAAAAATCCAGTTCTTCGACGCGAATTATTGGAAGAAGTCCTACGTTAGATTGTTGTAGTTGTCCATGAACGACTTCAATTGCTTAGCTTGGACAACCAGTGGTTTGAAAAATGACAGAGTATGCGAACGGCGTTCAACTGAATTGACTAGATTGAAAATTATTACTTAAGTTAGAAATTAACTCTAAGGCCTGGTATTAGAATGTATGATTAAAATGGACTTTAACTAAAGTTCGCTGTAGAGGCCAATATTACATTGTTTCTTTAGGGTTAAAGTGAAGATTATTGTGCTTCTCCATGCTAATTTATCACATATATACACAGGAGATTTACTATAATCTTCACTTTGACTGTAACAAAACATAACAATACTGGGCCTTAAAGTGAACTTTAGTCAAAGTCCATATTAAGTATACATTACAATACCAGGCCTTAAAGTCATTTTGTTTCCGTAATTTCCTGATAGTAAAAGAACGAAATACTCATTAGGCATATGCGTGAATGTAGTTCCGGTGTCGAGAACTTGCGGGTGGGCAAGGTTAAGGTCTGCCGGAAAGAGACGAGGGGAGTGCGGGTGGCGGAAAGAGGGGGCAGCGTCGTCGAGGATCGAAAGAACGTGACCCATATTCCAATGGACTCGCCCTTCTCCGTGGGCGGATCGGGAGCAAATGCAGCGGCCATCCGAGGGAAAGCGATTCCCTGTGGTTGAGTCAAGTGTCACCGGCGTTTACTCGCTCACCGAGGACCGATGGTTTTTGCCCACGACAAACTCATGATTTCTAGAAATGCGTCAAAATTAAGGAAGGCTTCTGCTGAACGAAGAAGAAAGCGAATGCAGTGGCAGTGAGTTTAATGCGTGATGTTTTCTCTTCATCGAAAGTAGCGCGTCATTTCCTGTGTATTAGTTTCGAGAATGTCTTTATCCTACTCCAGTTGAAAAATTAAGAGCAATAACGATCTAGTTGTTCGCGGGTGGTGCTTCTCCTTTATTAAAAGCAGCCGAAATAGCACAACGAAGAGTTTTTGTTCCACTCGGACCGTTGATTTATGATTACACTCATTGAGTTCATTGACGTGATGACTAGTCAAAATCAATGGAAATGAAAGAATATCTCTGACATAATTGCTTGAATTTGACATTCAAAAGGCTTGCTTTCTCCTTTAGGTAGGGCGAGATTATATTAGTAGGATTTGAGAACAAATATGCTTAATGAATCAGCTATAGATACGATTAAAAAATCAAATCTACATCTTGGTGTCCACTCAAACACAGGTTTCTAGCATCAATACGCTCTAATCTGTTTTCTCAAATTTCGATGGATCCCAGTGATCATCTGAATAGCCACTCAGCTGGTCCATCTCTTCTACCTTTCACCACAATATTTTGGTTGAAAATTTCTAAGTAATGGGATATGTTTCAATCGGATACATCCTTAAAATACAGCGTGATAAAATCTTTTAATTTTATACTGAATTATAACATGTCAGAAGTTATTAAAATATCACTAATGCTCGGAAAGTTAGGCTTAGAACATTATTTGTCAGCTATGGTCGATGATTTTCCGTGCAGACGTCATAGAAAATCTCTCTATAATATATAAATCAATATAATTTAAAATTATATGAACATTTAAAATTACGTCACCGTCTTCAGCCAGAGAAAACTAAACTTAAATGCTTCTAACGATCGGTGAGATAGTTGCGTTCCTAAATTCCGTCAAATACTCTAAAGGTTTTTCCATTAATTAATTTAAATGATATTGCGAAAGTATAAGTCCTCAAACTGACCTATGACATATTAAACCCAAAGTAAGCTTGCTATTTCTTTCGGGGTTTCGACGGTGAATTCGAAAATCCATATACGGTGCATTATCATCAGCCACTTTCAAAACATTGACGACCTTGTGAACGTCCTTCAGATGTTACCCAACAGCATCTGCTCGCAGTCGGATAAATTAATAAGTAATAATGTGTGGATATATCGGTTTCATTTCCTGTCCAGCTATTGACCTCGTTGTTTCCTTTACTCACTGTAGAAATTTCGGCGAGTACGTCACAAGTCAACAACAACATCCGGGATCCGGAAGACATTTGCACCTTCTCTGTCTCACTTGCGTTCAAAGACCGCGTTAAAACCCTTGGAATATGGGTAAAAGATGGCAGACGAAAATAATGGGCCAAAACCAAGTGTTTTCTTCGGAAAATCCGAGCGAGAATCGAACCGTCGACGAAGGCCACGAGCGTCTATGACCCCGTTTGGAGCCCTAGTTCCACGTAGGGACGGGCTTCAGTCGGTGGAACAGGAGAAAGAAAAAACCTGGGGAAGCGGTGGAATTGCGCAACGGTGGGAAGAGACTAAGAGAATGAGAATTGGATGTCTGTTGCATAATTGGTTATTGGGACTCGTGCCTCCCTCCTATATCGAAACGTATTCACGTGCCCTTTTGACCTCCTAAACTTCGGCTTCCTATATATACTTTTGCTAGGGGCACAGCTTCCGCAACACGTATTCCTTATTATCACTTCATCCGGTTTTTAATAAATATGAGTGGCAGAAGATGGTTTTCAAATGGATATTTGTGCTGACTCAGCGCCGAGTATGGGCTGGCGAATGGCACGGTATCTTGAAAGACGTAACGGAACCGTGACCAAATTTCTCCGGCGTGATTAATCTTTCGCGGAAATCTCTTGCCGATATTTGTATCTCGCTGAACTCGATCGGACATTAGAGTAAATATTTAATAGAATAGTCCTAATATTTAAACTGAAAGTTGTTCAAAGATACCAAGGGATGGTTATCAAAGAAATTATTCAGATAAATGTTTTCCCTTTCTTTGTAACCGGTGTAGTTCTAGATAAATATCTTACATCGAACAAAAATATTACTGAATTATGGAATTCTGTCGATCTCTTCACAAACAGTTTGGTCAGTTTCGACTATGTAATTAAGGATTCATCATGAAAAAAGTCTATTGGCGTCTCAATTTGTTGTTTATTGAAACTGATACATTTAAAATTCTCTCAAAATTCTTCAAATATATTCCTAATTGTTATGATTCTTAAACTGAACACAGTGTTTGGTTTCTATCGCATTTTGCATTATCATATTAAGTAATGTAGTACTGCCTGCTACTCTTCTAAGTATACAGCATGGTTACAATTTTTCTACCGTTCTTTTTCTTCGAGTAATGAAACTCGAGTCTCATTTTCTATTCAGGCTTCATGCAAAAAAAGTTTAATGGACAAACGGGTTCAAAAAACTAGCTAGAGAAAGTAGTGAACGTTCATTGATTGCAGGAAAAGTAAAACACGATTTAAGAATATCGCAAGACCATTTATAATTTATCCTCGTTATTAATGACAGCAATTACGTTCTCGACCTGAGTACTGATCCATTGCTATGAAAGTTTTGTGAATATTAGAAAAAATTGTTTTGAGTTATTTCTTTACTGAAGGTTACGACAGTATTACGTCACACAAACAGCAAAATCATTGATCTTATCATTCAAATCTTTGATATTTTTTTCGGCGTAGAGGATGCTACAATTCTTCATGCACAGGCTTCATATAATTTAATAAATAAATTCCTTATAAATCATAAAATGTATCCTTGATATTAATTTTAATAATGTCTAAAATTCCGTTAATTTTGGACTAAAATGGGAACTGAATGATGAAATTATGAAATCTATATGTGACGTTGACCCGTAACTCGCAAATGTTCCTCTAACCAGTTGGTAAAAAGAGCCAGTTTCACATGATTGCAAGCGATTACCTCCATAGCGATAACATATTATTGTGGAGAATGAGTTCACGAGAAATTGATCAAATTGGGCTATCCTAGGCAATATCGTTTTCATGAGTTGTCGATCAAATCAATCGTAGGACAGATTCCCCAAAAATTAGCAAATCGAATTTCCCAGTAACACTCTTTTACGTGTTGCTGAGTTTTCTTACTCTACAGTTGCTGTAACCGAAGAATGTCTCTAGCACCTCGAGGCGAAGAGAAATCTAACCAGACGCATGGTTATATAACTCTACATATATTACGGAAACTTAAAATATTTGTCACTCCTAAGTAGCCTAAGCTAAAAGACAAACATTTCATTCACGATTCTGAAACAGCTCGAAGAACTGGTAACATTTCCCATATGAAAGGGTAAATAGAGTATCCGTTTCCAAATGTGCGGACATTGCAACTTGCCAATGGAGAAGATGAAAAACTAAGGTTCAAATTTACCTTAACTAGTACTTAACTGCTGTTCAATAAACACTTAAGGACAAATTAAATGACTCAGATTCAGTCTGAGATAAAATATCTAAAACAAAACGATTTTCGCAATCCCTTTAACGTCCAGACAAGGCAGAACTAGGCCTCTATCCTTTTTCAGGCACTTGCTTCTTTTTGCTATCCTAGGCGCTAATAGAGTTATCACGGGGAGGATAAGGGGCCATCCTGAAATGATGCCGCGGCATTTTCGGGATTTCTGAACTCTATAGCAAAAATGCCCTCAGAACGGCATATCGTATGTGTCAAAAAGTCATAGACCCCCAGACTCCCCTTGAGTATGATATCATTTGAGGACGGCCCAGAAGCTCAAGGAAGAGTAACCATCAAGTAATTATTTTCCTTATCAAGTAATAATTTTCCTTATCAAGTAATTATTTTCCTGATTTGGCCAGGTGTCATCCTACTTCATTAAACGCATTATCTCTACCAATATATTCTCATTAATTCAAATCAATTGCGAAAGTTTGTAGGAGGATATTTTAAAACTCACACCGCACACGTTTTATCCTGCTATCAGTAAAAAGAAGAGACATTTTCGGCAGCATATTTACTTTGAAAAAAAATCTAAAGTAATTGATTAATAAATTAATTTTTATTTTTTTACTTCGGGCAGTAACATCCTTATGGAGTAGTTCCCGATTTATTCTTCCCGAAAGAACAGTAAAGATTTCTGTTCTAAAGCCTGTTTGCGTACTAAACTCATCTATTGCTTGGACAATGTTACATTATATACACGTTATATTACAATGTTACATTATATATCATTATATAATACGTTATATTTACATCAGTAATGGTTGCATGAATTAGATGTTCTGTTTGGTGCGCCTTCAGTTACAGGAGTTAAAGAACTCCTTTAGGGAACTAAGAGAATGATCAAACGAAGCGGCGAGTTTAGGGAGTAGTATTTCATGTTGAATCCTCTCTCTCGTAGACTAAAAGCATTGATTTTTGAGAGACCTCATAAAGAATTTCGTATTACATTCCAGAATGTATTCTGTTGAATGGATATTTACTGCTGTAAATGTGGAATGGAATTAGTGTCTGATGGTTAAGTCAATTAATTTTGCAGAAACCATCAACACTGTTGATGGCTTTTGGAGTTTTTGAAGCAGTTGTTTATCGCAAATGAAGGGAATGGTTAAATACTACCCTCTGCAATAAAGGAAACTCCATTTAAAGTGGAAGAGGAAGATGGGAGGAATAGTTGTGGAACAATTGATATAATGATTACTTGAAACGAGCGTTAAAGAAAACGGACCTGGCGGCTATTACGGCAATTTCACTGAAATCGTCCATTTTAGCTGATAATGTTACTGATAAATATGAATGATTATGAGTATGATGATGGGTTAGATGGAAGAGGAGATTTTCAGTCTCAATCTCGCCCAAATAAAGACGTTTTATCATAATTGTTATAAATGTAAAATTTCCTCATACTCCCTCACGCTTAAATACTCCCATGAAAAATATGCATTTTGATGGATCGATAGCAATTATTATAGCAGAATTTTACCGGTGACGGGGAGTAGTCGATTTTTTACTTCGACAGAGAGTAACGGTATTGGGATTTTAAACATAGGCTCCTCCCTCTGTCGTGGGAACGGTAAACGCTGAAATCAAGGCTAGAGTTTGGGTAATAGGAACCGGTTCTTATGAAGGAAGTAGAAAAAATGGAACATAAATATATTTCCTTACATGAACGCCGCCGTATCCTGCAATAGTATTTTTCAGTAAGATACTTTTATCCTTAATGATCTCACATAGTAAGTAATGCATTTAAATGTTCTGTTCTGTGATTCCTTCATATGTACGTACTTTTAAGGCGAGGCTGCGTGAACTGTATTGACTGGGAGACATCTTATTCACGGGTTTTGGCTGTTCATTGATCATTATTCACTATAAAAAGTTATGTGGGTGACCTTCGCTTGCGAAGATCAACATGATTGGGGACCTGTGCTTTGATAAGCGGTGAAGTTGTGAGAGAAATTTCGACGGACATTGCAGGACTGTGTTTATTTTGTGCGTATTCTGTTATGTGGTTTTATATAGTGTTGTTTTGTGTTATATTTCTGTTATACTGCGTTGTATTGCGTCATTTTGTGTGACGAACAAGGGTATTGGTGTTACTGAAAACTTCAATGTTTTGTCGTAATATTTGTAAGCAGGAGTGTTTAATGCTTTCCACCGGAACATTGTTCCACTTCTAAGGTTTGTGTATATAATAATACGATATAATATGTAATATAAATATTCCTATAGGTTGTAAACATTCCTTAAGTTACAGTTATTCATGTCTGAACTTCATTTATGTACATAAAATTTCAAGAACTCGCCTATAAGAGATAAAATGGGTCCAATATGCGCTAAAGCAAATTTTAGTGCCGTAATTTTAAAAGCGCTGCTCTATTAAGGAGCACTTTATTTTTAGACTCAATGCTTACGCCTGAGTTTGAAGAAACTGATTTTGTTTCGGTCAGTAATTCTAACAGAGTTCCGTGTACGTAGGCGAAACGTGATTCATGACGGATTTTACGCGGCGAAAGTGAGAAAGTTATGCCATCCTCCTAGTTTGATATAATGGAGATCAGCTCCCTCTGGGATTTTTCTTTTCCTCGGGGTCAACATGAGCATTTTCGGAATGAACGTTATTGAGGATGACTTGAGTTTCTTTTAGAAAGTGAATAATTTATAGCAGTGTCATGCGGCGAATGGTTTCGAGTATTTTACTTATTGCGCGAAGTTCAGTATAGCATAATATATTCCAGAATCCATTCAACGTCGGCTGTACTTAGATTATGACAGAGTTATGGTGTAAAATATAATTTACAGCATAAGAAAAAGCAACACATATCTTTTACTAGAAAACCAGCAAAAGATTTTGATTTAATCCACAAACTGTTCTTCCCATGTATCCTTTGCGATTCCTTCAGCCTTTTCTGCGCATATTAGGTATATTTGCGTTTTTAAGTTTTCAAAGAAGAACTCTTCCAACTTATTGGATGTTGCAATATCAAGCAACTCTTGGATACGGAATTTACAGCCTGATTTGATTTTGGAGCTTCCATTTTCATATACTTATTGCAATTGAAATACAAAAGTATACATTCCTTTGCTTTACTTTGATTACGTAGCCTTCATTCTTGTACTCAACTTCCTTATTCATTCACTATGCTTGAAATATTATTTAAAAATAGTACTCACAATAGCGTGGTATAGTAGTAGTAGTACTGTTAGTAGTGCTTCGATAGCTGAGGTAATTTCGCACGTAGAAACCCATCGGGAATAGAACCCGGGATCGCTTTCACCAATTTCGAACGTGTTACCCACTTGGCTATCCGGGAGCTCTGGAGTGGTGTAATTTGTCGGATAAATTAAGATATAATGTACCACCTAAATTGCGCGTATAATATGTAATTCACCGACTAATTGGCTCTCACTTAAACATACGTTACTCATCTCTGTCGCCTAAATTAGAGCATCGAGGGACTTGAGTTGTCTCAAGGAGTGTCTGCTCCTTTTTGCCACCTCTTCATCTTATTTTCCCATTTGATCGCAACCTACTTAAATGTCGGCAGTTGAACTCGTTCGACACCGACCCGTCATTAACCGAAGCGCTCTGTGAGAATTGCTCTCAATATTTGTCCACATCGGAAGATTCGCTGTCACGTAAATGTAATCGGTCTTCCTTTAAGGAGGGGTATGAAATTTCGGAGGCAAAAGTTGCCTGTGGTTTGTAGTACTTTCTGACCGATCATAAGATTTGGTCATGATATTTCGTATATTGCCGCTCCTTGCGTAAAAATGAAGGCTCGAAAGAAAAAATGCTAGTCATGTGGTGGAATCAGAGACCTCTGCTCGTCGCACGGGCAAAGCTATCGTCCTACTTTCCCTTACGAGCGGGATTCCCTATCCTCATGCTCTCTCCCCATCTCCACTTTTAGCTTCCCGTAGCATCCGCATCTTTTTCCGAGCCATCATTCCTAGCAAACCACACCCCAATCTCGATCCCGCGGTACAACTTCTTTGACACATATTTGCAGGCACCTTTGGATATTGTTCTTCCACCCCATCTTTAGGACATTAAAAAAAATTGAAATCTTGTTTTTTTATTAAAGAGGTACGGCTTTTACTAGTCAAAATTTTCTATTAAGAGCATTACTTGCTCCCTTCAAAGGGATTTAGCGAAACTCTCAGGCCCACTTATACAATTAATAATGATAAAATAAATGATTTCTACTTTTTCATTTTGAAATATGAAATTTAATCCTTTCTTCTCTTCCACTCATGATTAAATATAACAGTTTTTGGTATTTTTCTATAGTCAGCGGCGAAAGATACACTCCAATCCTCATATTTTCTTTTTCGACTAGATTTAGATGCACATTTGGCTTTTTGACTCTTACATGAATTCAGCGATTAGGTATATCACATATATGTCTGATCTATAGTTTTTTTTAACGGCTACTTCCATGTACGTTCTCTATATGTTTATTTTACTTTGCACGCTTTTTAACTAGATTCCAGAACAGCTCTTCATTGAGCATTTCTATAATTTTAATCCATGCATCGCACTATATACTCATAACTAAATAATGATAAATAATAATTTTGCAGTTGGGTTTGGTGGTGATAATTTTAGCCTTGAGTTAAATTTGCATTCTAAGAAATCTGCAACATAACTCAAAAACATATGTAACGTCTACTTAAGCATAATAGTGATCCTATAATCAATGTCCAAGATATAGCTTCGCTACATATCTTGGTTTTCAGCTGAAAGTCTTTCTTAAGAATCAGTGTTTCCAGATCGTAAATCGCTTAAATTAGGAAAGCATTCTGCCTCGGTCCTTGGGAAACAATTTTTACGCGGTCGGTTAAATTTTCTTTCCATTCTCCAATTGACCTTCGAGAAATCGAAAAATATTACGATGTGGAGGCGTGCGTTCGCTGAGAATTTTTCGATTAAATCATAGTTCGGAGTGAGGAAAAAGGCACAAGATTAGAGAAATGTTTTTTTCCACGCTCACTCCTCTGGGCGACGTTCGGCCTCTTTGTGTTCGAGATATTTTGTGATTCGAACGAGACCGCAATTATAATAAGTTCGGTCTACGTGATTCCTGGGGCGACCTAAAGAATTGAAATGAAAGAACTCAACTTCATTTAGATATGCGGTGGCACGAATTCGAGGTCCATCGTGACTTTAAGTAATAACTTTTAAGTATTCTTTTTAGTTAATATGCTTTGACCGCAATCTAAATAATTTAAACTTCTACCTCGCTTTTATAAAAGATAATGAGAGGGTGTTTTTTAAAGCGGAAAATAATATTCATATTCAAAACATTATCGTTAATCGCGTCAAGGTCAGAAAATGAATGGCATTTAAGGGGGAGTAGCGTGCACTCCCTCAGGTGTTTACTAGTTTAGGGTTGAAAATGCTAGAATTTGAGGAAGAAATGCCCTACGTGATGCACGCCGAAGTACAAAATTCGAGAGAGCAAACAAATTTCGATCCCCTTCTCTTTTGGAAAGCTTTTACTAAGGCACTTCCTTATTTCGTCAGGAAATTCTTTGTCTTTCTTGATTACCTAAGAATTTTGACGATGTTTGGATTTAAAGTTATTCAAATCTAGATTATAAATTCCCTTTAATCTCCCTACTTACTGATTACAAGATTGAAGATGCTCATACTCTGTGATCTCTGAAGATTCATGAAATAATAAATGAAATAATAAATATAACGCACTTTTCCACAAATATATTTTGGCTTCGCTACCAATGGTTTCGAACTTTCAGTTCATCGTCAGGCTTAGAGGATTAACTCAGAAGATTCTTCACGTAATATATTCAGGGGAAGTGGTGTATAAATGCAACGAGATATGCGGCAGTAAAAAAGTAGCTTGTTGCAATTCGTCTCAAGGACAACGTTTCAAATTAGCTAGCTCCCTTGCAGCATAAGGGACCAAGAAGGTTAACCCTGTCTTTCCTCAAATCAGCCTCATCTTGTTGCAGCATTAGCTGACTTAGTTCATTTTCTCTCTCGTATACTGTGTTGCGACAACAACTAGAAGGCGACAAATCGCATCTGTGTTGCAAGGGCTTAGTTTCAGACAATGCCAGTGACGACCTCAAATGGACTTAAAAAAATTGTTGGTTAACATAACTTTCACGCGCCCATTAATAGCATTTGACCTTTCATACGAGGGAAACTTTTTGTTAGCGCCAGTTATGCATTGGATCAATCTCTTAATCCATAGGATAGCAGTTTCTTTAGCTCCAAAAGTGCACCACAAAAGAAATAACGGCCAATTTCAATGGTAATCGGTTCACTTTTCTTTACAATAGACGTAGATAAATGATTTGGCTAACGCCAGTAGTGCATTATCAGGGATAAAAAACGTTCTTTTTTCTAATATAATCAATATATTCTTTTTTTTCAGAAATGCAGTAAATTGCTGAAAAATTTTACAAATGTTATTCCTATAATTTCATTGGGATTATGTTATTATGGTTATGAACAGAGATATAATACGAAATCTGGTCATGAATAGAGATATAATACGAAATCTCGTTTCTGGCCTTCAAGAGAAGGCTTGATGAAGTCTCCGAATCTGTCCTTTGATCTTTACGTGTTATACGTTCGATAATGGGCATAAAAAAATTAGAAAAGAAACAGCCTAAGGTTGCTGTCTGCCTTTCCATTTAAGCGAAAAATTACGTCCTTGGATGATGCAAGTAAGAGAGTAATTTCTCAGTTTCTAAGTTGTGAATTCGAGCAAGATATCCCTGAGACTCATTGTTTCCAATACTGCATCTTTGAGGAAGGTCAAGGAGATTTAGAGGAGAGACTGAGTAGGGATAAGCTGATATACTAGCTCTTCTCTGTGTATCTAATCTGAAATGGATAGATACTTTATTCGAAATCTTTGGTTTTTTCTATTGATTTCAGTTGAGAGTGAATCAAAATAAAAATTCGCGTAAGATATGGGATGATCAACTTCAAAATAATTTTTTGAATACGTATCGCTAACGTAGTAACAGTACTTATAAAAGTGCTTAGGCAGCTGGGGACATTTCACACATATGGCTCTTACCGGTATTCGAACCCCGGACCACCAAAGGCGACCGCGCTACTCATTTGGCTGTCCGAAGGCCATGTGTGTCGCTATCCACTCATGGAAAGCGTGCAATAAAAGGTAGTTATAAACAATAAAAGTTGTAAAAAATAAATTATTATTTTTCTTTTGAGTTGAAACACTGTCCAGAAACACCTCAAGATATTTCACCAATTTACTTCAGCAAGACCACCAAAAGCGGTTAAAAATAGAGAAGAATATAATTTCGGTACAATAAACTTTTCGAGGAAAGAAAGCATCAATCTATTTCGAAACACTTCAAAAACCATGGATCCAGAGAATATATATGAATATTTTTCTACTTCGCATTATTTCGACTGTTTTTCCATGAGTGAGGAATTTGTTTTATGAAACCATCAATCTATTGACAAGGCTTTTCCAACTACGTAAGAAAATGATATAAAGAAAAGCGAAGGTAAATTATAAAATTTTGCCATTTTGATGAAGTAATTGATGGATAAATACTTAAAATCGTCATTTACACTAATATAACGATTTGGTTACATAAAACTGGCAACACTGCTGTAATAAAAATTTTCATTTTACTATTAATGTCAAATAAATCTATCTATTTTCCCTGGACATTTCAAAGTATATGGAGATGGAAAGATTATATATCTTAGAAAATTAAGTTTCTTGCTTTTAAATCTTTCGGGGTGATGTTTTCTATATTCAATTTATGATCAGATAAACGCATTCGCTATTCCTTTTATGGATTTATGGGGCATATGAGAGAAATTGGGTTCTAGATGAACTATGTGCACAGCGGACGTTCTCTTGGCAAACTAGTCGACCAATTGAAACCTTTCCAGATAAAGCTAATAGAGCTTCCGCTAAAAAGCGAACATATTTTATAAGTCGGTCAGTGGAGCCTTGCAAACTGCGGTCGGCGTTTAATATTCTACCTGAGTGGTCAACCATCAAAATTGCGTAAGAAAGCCGAAAATCGCTCACGAGGTAATTACCAAAAGGAAAAAATTAAGGATAAACATTTACCCGTTTCCTGCTCCGTTTTAGTTTACAAAAAGAGCGGTCCTCTTTTTGTAAACTTATCGTCAAAATCTTTGCCGAGGTAAATTATGATGACACATAATCGTAGTAGGTTTCACGGTAAGTCCATAGTAAGTTTCCTCAACTCGTGGTGAATTCGACCCCTCGCGGTAATTCAAGATAATAAGGCATCCTTATAGCTTAAACTTATGTATCGCAAAACCATCATTTTTCCCTTCTCCTTTAAAGTGATACTTTTGTTCCTGCAATGGAATCGGAGTTAAAGTTAAGGCGTACAATTCTGATGTTACATTTGCAGGTTAGTTTTTATAGAATTAAATAAACTGAATCTCAATCTTTGAACAGCTATGAGTATAGAGAGAAAATTTTAAATAAATCGATTAATTTTTTTGTGCCTATACTTTAAGAAAGAACGAGTTTATTGTTTAAACAGAAAATAGATGGATTTAAACCTAATTCGCTTTTGAGATAACCTTTATAAGTCACGAATAATTTTACAGGAACGTACTCTTCCTTTGATAGTATTTAATATTGTGTGTCCGCCTTGCTTTAGAATTGATAACAAATATCCTCTTTAAAATATTTTTAGTAACTGAAATTGAATTACCTTGTTTTAACTGCGTAGACATATTGCTCAAGGATATTCAGCGAATAACAGCTTAACTGGGTCGGAAATCACGGCTAGGAAACTCGGATAAGATCTTCCTAGTTTCAAAGGAGAGGATGACTTTGATTGGAATGCAAGAATTCAAGGTCGGAAGATGATGCTGGAGGGAAGTTAAAGGACTTTCACCTTTAGCTTCCTGACCATACCATAAATATTTCATGCTCTGCCTCATATAACGGACTACATATACGGGGTTACTATATGGATACTGCTTAATCATTTAGAGCATTTTTTGCAGCCGATGAACATAAAAGTTCGTGCGAAAAATTTAGCATACGTGAGTTAAATTATTCCACCAGAAGCTCCATGCTTCCTTCGCACCGGATTTCTACGATCAATTGTCTCAAAATTAAGGAGCTGCTGAAAGTGAAGCAATGTATCATTGTCGGGAGAAGAATGATGATCTTAAAAGAGGAATGAATTCGGGAGCTTAACGGAGTGGATGCTTGTCTTAAAATATTTAATATTTCTCACATTAAATCAAATTAGGAAGCAATGGTTTAAATGCTATTTTAAATACCTTAGCAGTTGTTCACGAAGTCTTCCAAACTTGAAAAATTTACGATTGAATCTAGGCCTATCAAATTATGGATGAAAACCATCTGATATAATAGACTGGATGTTACATTGTAGTAAAAATATTAGTAAAGTGTCTCCTAAATTTCATTTGGGCTTAGATTAAAATGTTGGGAGAAATTTTTATTGCTTGCGAAGCATTTATGCAAAATATTAAATAGGTCTGGATTTCCAATATGAAAACGAAATCCATTAAAAAGTTTTAATAAAAAACCATCTGTGTGTTGCGACAACAACTAGAAGGCGACAAATCGCATCTGTGTTGAAAGGGCTAAGTTTCAGACAATGCCAGTGACGACCTCAAATGGACTTAAANATTTGGGCTTAGATTAAAATGTTGGGAGAAATTTTTATTGCTTGTGAAGCATTTATGCAAAATATTAAATAGGTCTGGATTTCCAATATGAAAACGAAATCCATTAAAAAGTTTTAATAAAAAACCATCTGTGTAAAGCCCATACATAACTTCCTTAATTCTCGTTGGTTTTACTTCTATGTATTTTCTTAATATATAACGAAGAACTAGTCTCTTAAATAAAGGTAGAATTATATAATTGCGTAAAGCCTTTCAAATTGAAGGAATGAGCTATTTTGAGACTCTTTCATCATTTTCTCCTTTTAGCTGGCGTATCCTGTTTTCAAAAGAGTAGCAAAGGCATACCGTCGTCTGAGCCATACTGAATTCCTAATATATAAGTACCCTTACATATAATTCTCTCTTTTCATATTATAAAATAATAATGTAGACTTAGTATATGCTGATTCCATACTGATGGAGATATGAATGAATGAGCGAAATGTTTGAAGTCTGAACACGCTAATTTGGGAAAGAAGTTTTCCGTCCAAGTAGTATTAAAAAACATGTGAATAATTGATAATAAGGATCGTATGCACTATATTAGACCATATTTTGGGAAAGGTAAAAAACAACTCTTCATATTATGAATGCTCCGTTTTTAGCACGATAGTATTTCTCAGAAGTATCTCACATAAATATTATTTTTCTTAGAATTTTATCAACGGTTTCTCCGGTTGAAAATAAATTATTCCAAACATAATTTCTCAGTGGGAGAGATTATCTGTGGTGTATCATGTTTGTTTTAAAATGTTTTTAGAATAAAACATTGCAATCGGATGCTTATTGTGTCAGAGAAAAGCTACTGAAAAAAACTTGATGGGGATAGGAATACATGAATATGTATACGAACCGTTGCGTTGTGTAGTTTTCTAGTCTCTCATGGTAATAAGATGTGATGTAATTATACCCTCATGTAGATTAAAATATCATACCCTGAAACAGTACCACGATGCACAGAAAATTGAAATCTCAATTGTTAATAGTATATAGCACTTACATTAAAGAGCTGTGACAAAAATTCATGTCAGACAGTAATTTAAGTATACTTATGAGGAAATTCACACGATTGGCATCTTTTGAAAACACCGCGCTTGTTATTTGGTACCGTAATTTCACTGAAAACTACCAAGGCGTGAAATTATTTCATATACCCGGCAGGTTTACGAAATATGACAAAATTTATTATGAGAAGCGAATGTTAAGCAATGCATAATGTAAGAAATTGAACCCAGAAGAGATAGAGCCTAGAAGAAACAAACTGTTCGGACCATGATCCAATAATTTAATTGTAACAACAGGATCTAAAGAATACTGGTAATTACATAGAAAGTGACAGATATGAAGAATATTACCTCATTAGTTTCCGAACCGTCACAAATTAAAGGGAGACAAGAAAAAATACATTTAATAAAATTAAATGCGAGAGTGACAGTTTTTGAAGAATGAATTAACAGAAAATGTTACCTTACAAGTAATAATTTAGGTAAGAAGGAGATCCGAAAGAAATTAACGAGTGAATATCAAAGAATTCCAGATGAGTTCGTTTATACGATATGCACGATGTTTACACGATGTTATTCAGTAGGATTATTTTCGGAACAGGTTAGCGAAATCACGGAACAGTAATAAAATATCCAGAAATATGAAATTTTCATGAATTGCATTTCGCAAAAACACTGCATTTCTGTCTCATCACTGCAAAAAAATGAATATTTAGGTGAATATAATATTCCGGCGAGAGAAATTCAAGCAATCAAATTCCGCGATATTTTACGTTTCTGGCCTTTAAAAATCTCTCAGAAAGTGTCCCAAATTGAGGAAACGAAAGTTGAAGCTGGAGAAATTGAATATAAGACCATATTTTTCAGATAATAGAACTCAAACCTCGTGACTTCGGTTAAGCGCAGCGGAGACTTCAACGCCAGACGGAGGTTATTTCTATGAATCGGCGGGATCAGAATGGCAAAATCTCTCGCGACCTACACGGAAAGAGGAACTCTAAGGAAAACTCTATCAACTCGAATCCCTCGACCGAGCGACAACGGTGAGGAAACGGGACGGAGGGAAAAAATCTCAAAAATTCCAATTACCGATCACGATCCAAATCAGCAGGATGCTCCTCGCTGATACCGCCATCTCCCCTGCAGTTGTAACACCCTCAGCTTCCGAAGGTAGTTTAGCGACGGCACCAGAAAGCCACACCACAAGTACAAATCGAAGCGGTCTTCGAGTACCACTCAGAGCAGTTTCGAAAATTCTCTTCTTTCAGTAGGGCCCTTCAGCCGCACGCAGCGCAGTGAAACTACCTCGTCGTCCGGAACCAAAAAACAGACCGCGATAGTCGATTGCCCCACTCAAACTGAAGCTCGCGAAGTAGCACGCAAGGTAAGTTAACTGTTTATCCACCTGCTCCCCCTCCTCGAAGATCTTTTCTCTCCCTTTGCCCCTACTCTGATTTTCTTTACTCACTCCTCGACCAGCCTTTCACCGGCCCGCCCGGCCCTCCTCCCTGCTCCTTCTGGACTTACAGCCTCCTCACGATCCCCAGGATTTTTAGAAGGTGAATAAAGATATTTGACACCGTGTTTTACCTTCGCCTCACCTTACCGTGGGCAATTTGGAAAGGAAAGGAAGCCCGTAGTTGAAAAAGAAAGACAACTGGGGATTCGAGTTGAAGGAATCGCCGAAGGGAAAGGTTTTATAATATTCGGATAAATATTCGGCGTAATAGCCGGAGACAAAAATATTTATCATACTGGATTGCCACTTTAAATCCTTCATGAATATAAATAATAATTGTTCGATCTAAAGAACTCTAATTGTTCTTATATTTAAAAATCTTTGGGAATCGTTTGGGAAGAAAAAAGAATCAATATAAAAATGATATGCATGTTAGAAGTAAACTTTTCATGAGTATCCGTGAGAATATTTTTGAAACAAATTTAATATTTCGTAAATGTGGATGTAGAAAATATTAGTATTTACTTAATTATGTTGTGTTCGTACATCTAGGAAACAAAGAAGCCAAGAATTCTCATTCAGATATCCATGGAGATATATCATAACCATTAAAAGAAATTCAAAGGCGATTTATAAATATTTTCAATGAGGAGATCTGAAATTATTTTGTCAATACATAACATTTCAACATAATTAATTATTCCGTTTCATTTTTCGATATAATGAATAGGCAAGAAATAGCATAAATAGATGGGAGCTCATTTCAGCTGGACCAAATTTAAGATTTCTTTCTTTGCGTGCATAAGAATAAAAAATAATCGCTTTCCGGAAGACAGATGGCCCTAAATAGAAAGGCAGAAAACGGTAGAGGGGCCTTATTCTTATAAGATGTTTTGTAAAATAACGGGAAAAGCGGGCAGTTGGAACTATCTTCCGAAAGATAGCCAAAATAAGAACTGAGGGAACTGGTCACCTATTCTGCGCGGATCTTTTAAATACTTTAAGCTATTGTTGAGAGTTTATTTACATGATCGATTTCTAAGTGAGCGCGATCTCTAACAAAAATTATGGAATAAAGCTCCCTCAGGAATTCTCCTACTCCAAATTATAGCACCTAAATTGGTGAATGAAAGCGATGAATGCTATCTCATTTGCATATAGGCATTTTCAGAAGTTAATTTTGGTTGTTTTTGTAGCAAAATAATATTAACTAGAGGTTTACTGTAATAAAGGTTTTCAGAGATGTATTTATTTAAATTACAATTAATTTAATTATCATCATTTTCTTATTATCTATTATTAAATATATGTAAATTGTACTTGTAATCTTCTTATAAAATTATGAATTAAATTGGAAATGAGACGTTATTGTGATCTTGACGATAACAAAACTAGTATGACGATGATAATGATGTGAGTTAAATCACCTAAATCTAAAGTTAAAATTTATATTTGGAAAACAGATACTAGACCTGCTAGGTATATTATGCTTTGTTTGTAGAGTTCATGAACAAAACTCTATTAACCAATACCAAGGAAACGTGTTCATCTTAGGATTTCGTTGAATTAAATTTGAAAATGGTACCCCTTCTTACAGGCTGACCCATTTCCCTCATCTGTTCCACATTTGACCACGAGTTAACCGACAGTAAAGTTACAGTGCTTTGATCTCTGACACTCTAAAAATCTCGAAGGTGCTAATTTTCTACCTCGGTATTGCTTCTTGCAGCTCTTTGTGTGACACCAATGCTCGGCAGTTTTTTTACATACGTAAATAATAATGGAATTGCTACATGCTCCACTCTCCCGTATGCAAGAAACATGAACGGCTTTTTTTAGCTGTTTTATGCTGTTCGGAAGGCTTTTATGGCATTAGTTCCTGGAGGGCGAATTTGCAATTCTTAAATCTTTCTTTTGTCAAAAAGACGTGTCCCACTTCTCGAAATATTGCTATGAGATACGAATTATAGCATAACAGTTAACTTAATATGGAGTGGGTTTAAAGTAAATGTATAATACATATTCAAAAACCTGAGTTAGACTGTTAGCAAAACATCGAGAAAAATGCGGATGTCCTTGGAGAAAGAATAAATCGGACATCCAATTGATCCCGAGATCCAGGGTTGAAAAAATTATGATTTATTCCAAGTAGCTACAATTAACTAAAACATTTTATAGGACAATGAAGCGATTCCGTTTAATATGAAAATTTTGATTGCAAGGGTGTTTCAATACGTCAATGACACTGTGTCGTGTAATATTATAACTATCTTTGATTGACTTTTACTGTTAATATGATTTTGTTGCTCCATTGCCGTATCATAAATGCCGCAAATCATAAAGGCTCTTCGTATTTTTTAAATTTCACAAATACTTTATTATTTATTGTCTTCTTTACTATCGTTCACATACCATTACGATCTAAGCATTGGACTACCAACCTAAGGTATGAATACCAATGAAAGATTGGCTGAATTTTCCTTCTGAATATAAGATATTTTGTGGATCAATTCAGTAGGAAACATGATGAATATCCTCTTAGTGAGGCTACAACTTTTTAATTTAATTTTCATCATAATGATTATGAATTTCGGTGGCAGTAGGTACAGTTTTGATAAATTTTACATGATTACATATACAGTTAAACTTGTATGAGATATAAAATTGTATGAATTGAGTGGAACACTTTTAATCTGCGTGGCATTTGCCCTAGGAGGGAGAGTAACCCCTCGGAAAAGCTCCTTTAAGCAGCAGCTACAGTGCTTAATCAGGTACGTGAAGACAATGAATACATAACTAAAGTCACACTACAAGAATTGCTGATGCCAAAAACACTTGTCCATCAATAAAAAACTTTCATAAAACCAATTGTCCTTCAACATACAATATTTTAAAATTATCTTAAGTTAATCATCCTATCCCCACCATTCCACTATACCGATCACGTTCTTCCAATTAAAAACTTTCACGATAGTACTTATTCACAATAGAAAAGAAAAATAAAAACAAATGTATGTAAACCTAGTGCTATTCGAGACACATTGTCACCCCATTTTACAACACATTCCTCATCCACCACATTGTAGCGCTCCATGAAGTACTGCTTAAGCATATCCATTGTATAATATATCCCGCTTCATTAATTTCAGTTGAAGTTGTGGCAAGACAATGAAGGAAAGGTAAATTAAAATTTTCCTCATTACAGCTTGGAAATAAAATTTCTTATAAGGGTATGGGAGAGTGCGAAATTTATTTTTACGTGATTATATTTTTCGATTAGTATCGATCCAAACGTATCACAGATAGATTTATAATTAAATATATTCGAAAGGAAGTGAAGGTATTTCTCTATATCCTAACGGCTTCTACTAAACTTTAATACTAGAGACGCTTCTTCTTACTTCCTGATGCTTTATAACACTAAAATTTCATCAACATATTCAGCCAACCTGATAAAATATCGTTGTAACCTTAATAACAAGTGAATGGTTGAAAGTATCCGGACAAGGTCGAGGTTAGATATTTTCAGCGAGGCGATCGCGAGCAATTTATTTACAGGAGAACATTATTAATCTTATTTTTCATTTTCGTGTAATTTAAAACATCTTCGCCATTTTTGGTGATGTAAGGCGTTAATGTAAATTGATGTGAAAATGTGTGCTGATTGTGAAATTTTTTACATTTAATTTAGTGTAAGTTATCAACCCCAAACGAGAAACAGAGGTAGGGGCGGTGTGATCGACACCTTCCTCTCGGATTCAGCTTCTTCTTTCCTTATCCAACACAAAGTAAATTTGCGAGAGAGCGACTTAATGTACTTGGCTAAAGTATTTTATCTATAAGACAATCGAGGAGCTTAGGGAGCTGCCCGCTTTCGGGTCCCTACCAGGAACTAAATGTGCTTCTCTTATATTATGAAGGCAAGCATTGCCATTTGTTCATCTAAGAGCCCTTTAACTAAAAGTGAAAGATGAATGTAAGCACTTTACTTATTTGAAAATCGTATAAGAGGCGTTACGCAATAGAATCCAGTGCGTATGAAGTGCGTTATAGGATTCTCTTGCCAAATATTGGTAGTCGGAGAATTTGGAGAGAGTGCAGCGCGAATAAAGCGGAAGTTGCGGGGTCTATAGGGGGCATAATTTAAAAAGAGGGAGGGAGAGAGAGTGGGCGTAGATGACTCGTACGCAGGGAGAGTTAGGGGCCAATAGATCCTCAAAGGGAAGCGAAAGTGGAACATATGAGGCCGAACATGGAAAGTCTGGGCTCATTTGAGACTGCCAAAATGATCATGAGAAAAACTTCAAGGCCATGGAATGAAGGAGACGCGTCAACATTTTGAGAAGGAAACAGCGAATTTTTGTTCAATTTTAGTGTGTATAGTGAAGAGTACGAATTACTCTTTCACTTATTTCCATCACATTTCAATCGTGTCTCGCATATGATTGGGGCATTGGCACAATTCTAATAGTAAGTTTCTAGGTATCAAAATATACGCAAAGGAACCTCGCGTAATTGTATGTCCAGGGGCAAATTTCAGCAATCAGAGACCGCAGGCGCAAGGGCCAATTTGAGGCCCCATCAAGAGATTGTTTGTCTTAAAAAACGGCGAAACCTCCTTTATGGAACCCCTTAACGGCCCTCAGCCTGCACCAAATCGCAAATCCATCCCTGAGTATGCCCTCGTCATATCTAGTAAGCAGAAAACGTCGGGTTGTCGTGTTTCGTGTACGTTAGCGGTGTGCGATTTTCAGGGAATTACTGCTCACTATATGGAGAAATACACAGTCTTTCTTTCAAAAGAGAGAATAGATGCCACTAAAATGTCGACTGTTTTATTTGTATTTCATTCGTCTTTGAGGAAGAAGGAGATTCAAATAAAATCCCTTCCTACCGTATCTAAAGCAATTAATGGAATTGAGAGATTGGCATCAGTACTATCACTTACTGGAAAGAAGTGCCTCTACTGAATCCAGTCCACGAAAAAGTCAAAATTTGAAACTGAATCTGCATCTTTTTTTACAACAGCTCAATTATTTATCTCGAGGTGTTATTCTCGCAGCACTTTCTCAGTACTTTGCGCAGTATCATGACGTTTTGTGTCTATCATTCATTTTCGCCTTCAAAATGTATCGAATTCGCTGAACTTCTTAAATAATACACATATAGAACGCTAAAGTTGTGGATGATCTATTATAACTTATGTTTACGTCAAAAGTTGTTTGAAAGGCTACTGATAAGTACTGATTGAATTTGACTGTGAATGAATACGGAATTTAAGAATATATTTTTCATGTTATATTCGGAAATTTAGGTTACTCGAAAGAATATATTTACTTAGTTATTATAACGGCAATGCGTTTTAGAAGTTCTCTAACTTCACGAGTTTCGCAATGTGCAGAAAAGTAATAGAGAAGAGGTTGGAGAGTATATTGACCAATCCATTAGCTCAAGCAGAACCTTCGAAGTACGAAATGTAGTGGTCAGAATAAATAAATTCAGCCCATCAAATACGTAAATGTGTGTTGGTCGGATCTTCCCCGGTAAACATGCTCTTAAGAATACTTAAGATCTGTTGCGTTAGCAGGAAACCTCGATTGGAGAAGGTCATTAATTAGCTGTACGCGGGGAGAGGTCGTGGGAATCGTATCTAAGCGGTTCACTCGTTAGAAAATCGACCGCTATTCAGCAGATAGTTTTATTATTATTATTCAGGTCAATCTAGAGATATTTCTATGGTTTTTGATTTAGTTGGCCAGCAGTAAATGTTATATCTAGCTTAAACTCACTTTAATCTTGAAATATATGTCATTCATTACTTTATCTGTATGGGTTGAAAAAATTATGATTTATTCCAAGCACGATGTTTACACGATGTTATTCAGTAGGATTATTTTCGGAACAGGTTAGCGAAATCACGGAACAGTAATAAAATATCCAGAAATATGAAATTTTCATGAATTGCATTTCGCAAAAACACTGCATTTCTGTCTCATCACTGCAAAAAAATGAATATTTAGGTGAATATAATATTCCGGCGAGAGAAGTTCAAGCAATCAAATTCCGCGATATTTTACGTTTCTGGCATTTAAAATCTCTCAGAAAGTGTCCCAAATTGAGGAAACGAAAGTTGAAGCTGGAGAAATTGAATATAAGACCATATTTTTCAGATAATAGAACTCAAACCTCGCGACTTCGGTTAAGCGCAGCGGAGACTTCAACGCCAGACGGAGGTTATTTCTATGAATCGGCCGGATCAGAATGGCAAAATCTCTCGCGACCTACACGGAAAGAGGAACTCTAAGGAAAACTCTATCAACTCGAATCCCTCGACCGAGCGACAACGGTGAGGAAACGGGACGGAGGGAAAAATCTCAAAAATTCCAATTACCGATCACGATCCAAATCAGCAGGATGCTCCTCGCTGATACCGCCATCTCCCCTGCAGTTGTAACACCCTCAGCTTCCGAAGGTAGTTTAGCGACGGCACCAGAAAGCCACACCACAAGTACAAATCGAAGCGGTCTTCGAGTACCACTCAGAGCAGTTTCGATAATTCTCTTCTTTCAGTAGGGCCCTTCAGCCGCACGCAGCGCAGTGAAACTACCTCGTCGTCCGGAACCAAAAAACAGACCGCGATAGTCGATTGCCCCACTCAAACTGAAGCTCGCGAAGTAGCACGCAAGGTAAGTTAACTGTTTATCCACCTGCTCCCCCTCCTCGAAGATCTTTTCTCTCCCTTTGCCCCTACTCTGATTTTCTTTACTCACTCCTCGACCAGCCTTTCACCGGCCCGCCCGGCCCTCCTCCCTGCTCCTTCTGGACTTACAGCCTCCTCACGATCCCCAGGATTTTTAGAAGGTGAATAAAGATATTTGACACCGTGTTTTACCTTCGCCTCACCTTACCGTGGGCAATTTGGAAAGGAAAGGAAGCCCGTAGTTGAAAAAGAAAGACAACTGGGGATTCGAGTTGAAGGAATCGCCGAAGGGAAAGGTTTTATTGAATGTCGAAGAAATAAGTTCCCCTTCATGGTCTATAATATATAATATTCGGATAAATATTCGGCGTAATAGCTGGAGACAAAGATTAAAATGTTGGGAGAAATTTTTATTGCTTGTGAAGCATTTATGCAAAATATTAAATAGGNTCTGTTGCGTTAGCAGGAAACCTCGATTGGAGAAGGTCATTAATTAGCTGTACGCGGGGAAAGGTCGTGGGAATCGTATCTAAGCGGTTCACTCGTTAGAAAATCGACCGCTATTCAGGAGATAGTTTTATTATTACTATTCAGGTCAATCTAGATATATTTTCTATGGTTTTTGATCTAGTTGGCCAGCAGTAAATGTTATATCTAGCTTAAACTCACTTTAATCTTGAAATATATGTCATTCATTACTTTATCTGTATTTATTTTGTTAAGTCTACTAAAAAATAATGGCCACCTTTTTCGAGGCAATTAATGTTTTTGCTATGCCTGAGAGATTATCATAATTAGTAAGTATTGTACATTTATTACAATAGTACCGTGGAATACCTCACGTAGAAACAACTACTTAAATATCCATCGGCGCAATATAACGTATATCATCGTCTGTTATACGTTTTCGTCCTACTAATTTGTTTATTTATTATATGCATCAGAATGGCTAATGTAATCAAAAGATTTTCGAAACATCCTTTTCTATGCCTGGTCATTTATAATTATTTATTGTTTCCCTTTTTGTTAATTTTCTATTCACTGAGAATACCCAACTAACTGTATGAAATAAATATTACGGCTCAGGTGTATATTCTTAGTATTAGTTATGCATATTCCCACATGCGTATCATAATGTTCTTTGTAAGTAATTGCGGTTTCTTGTCAAGTTATAGTTGTACAGTTGTAATTTACTACGAGTGCTGTGTCACTATATCACACAATTATGATTTACACGCTTAGAATATTTACGAGAAATGTATCAGTGTATAAATTAATACAATCTTTGTTTTCAAGGACAAAGGTTATGAAACACTTTAGAATAATGATGAGAATGAGAATAGTTGTACTTTTTCCACAATATATTTATTTACCAAAAACAAACAATGAAAACTCACGGCTAGTTTCGGCAAATGATCGCCATCATCAACAACAAAAAAGTACAACTATCCTCATCATTCTCATCATGATGTATTTCCACAAAACATCGCCAGCAACCGTGAATTTTATTGGACACTTTAGAATACTTCTAATAGGTAATCAGAATAGTGAAAAAGGATTTCGTATTATTTTCTTAACAATGATTTGCATTACTAAAGGTTATGCTCATTTAAGAGCCTTTCACTTAAATGTGAAAGTTTTTTAAAAATTAAAATCTGAGTGATGGCATCACGATTACCTATGAAAACGAGAGTTTCCACGAGGGTCGGCGACCTGATTATGGACACCTAAAACACCTCTCTGCATACCTCAGAGGCTTTTTAGGTATTTAAGCTGATAGAGATCACTCTACTAACCGATTCAACAACGTGAAGGATAAATTTTCAAGATCATGTGCCTATCCGTTACTTTGAACGGATACATTTTCATTCGGAAACTCAGCCATTTTGACTCCTATTTTATCTTAAAAAACCTGTATAATTTTATAAGAAATGTTAGATATCCTTTGCGTTCTTCGATTTTAAATGATACAATAGTCATCCTTTGCTATGTGATTTAACTTTAAATTAAATCCATATCTATCTTTATTTCATCGGAAGAGTCAGAATTACTATTCACCAGAAAACAAAGGACTTTCATTCCAGAATTTTTACTAGGCTTAAAATCTATCGTTGATGTGATTTTCTCTAACTTCATGTGATTCCTATCAAAATATTTAAATTTTATTTCTTCAGTTTGTAAGAATTGTTGCCCTATTCGACTGGTTTCCATTTTCACTATTTGGCACGCGCCCATATCTCATGAAATTCTTATGCTTAGAAAGGAATCACTTGGATTTTTGCGTTAAGTTTCTAAAACTTTCGTTGATGGTTGACACATTTACATTTGAGCTGAATTCAACGAGTGTCGTAAATGAAAAGCTAAAGTGTAAGTTTTCAAATTAAGGTTAATTGATAAAGTTGCAACTTTGGTCCTTTCTCATAATGTTGATTATTCGTAACGAGTGTCTGGTGCCTGGAAGGATCTTAGTCGTAGGCACTATACCATCCTAACTCGGCTTTCCGGTTGACATAACGGATGCAAGAACCCGTAGCAACTTTTTCTGACCATTAATGAGAGACAGTTCAATCTCCATAGGTGCATCCTCTCCTTCCTTAATTAACAGAATACCTAAGATCCGCAGATAGAAAAGATAGTAATCGAAACAGACTCACGCGGTTGAAATCATGCAGAAGTCCCTTTTGGCTCCTCTCCGATGTAACGGGACAGGTTTGGTTTGGGGCGTGATGTGGGTGCGTTATCCGGGGAAGAAACGGAAAATAAACGATTGTGCTGAGAAGAGGGGTAAAACAAACGACCCAAGACTTTCTCGCGTGTGACTTGGCTCGATATTTTATTTCCAACGCATTCTTGGAAATGAAATATCTGAATATCTCTGAATAAGCGAAGACCTAGTAAAGCCCCGTAGTATCCGACTGGGAGAAGTGAATATGAAGCTAAACCATTCTCAAACCATAAACCTCATTGTGTCAAGTCGAGATTTTTGATATGGGTAGGAGAGCCGCTTCGACGACGAGAAAAATAATTCACATTCTTCTCGATTTTACGTCCCCGATTGCTGCATTGTGTTTAAAATTTCGTATATTACGCTCAAAATGATTGTACTACGAGTATGCTACGAGTACACGATGCATGAATTTAATCCGAGCCTTATGAAAAACATCCCATCAACTGTTGAACACGGCTTCTTTCCAACGTGTCAGGGAATTCGGCCTCGTTCAATTAGTTTGTGTAAACATTACGAAAAATAACAGAATGGTTTGAATTATGGAAGATGGAGTTCCACCAAATATCGCTTACCAAGATAATATCATTTCGGAAAAATCTGAGCATTGGAGAAAATGGAAGAAAGCCTCAAACTGTGGGTGATGTTATGTCATTCAAAAGTGATCGACCCAGGTAAATGTCTCAACTTTTCGGATAAATACAGCTCTGGTAATTGACGAAGAAAAGAAGCTCATCGGGCTCTCGGATAGCCAAGTGGGCAACGCGTTCGTATTCGATGAAAGCGGTTCCGGGTTCGATTCCCGGTGGGGCCTAGGTGCGAAATGACCTCAGCTATCGAAGCACTTTTAACAGAGGTACTATTAAAAGAAACTCTTTCAATAGCTTGGCTCTGTTTCAACAGAAAGGCTATCCTGAAATTTCATGACCATCTTTCGAGAAAATTTTATCTGCCGCATAACTGTACATAACATCTGTAAGAAATGTCGGCGTTGACAAAAGATTTATTATAAACTACAAGAGAATGGCTATTCTTGTAAACCTTTGAGGACATTTCAACTTCTCTCTATTGAGAGAGTTAAACCTTTAATATATGTGACGGCCATTTATTGCTTGCGACATTTCTAACTCCATAAATATTTTTGTGAAATTCGAGCGGATGCCCCATTTTTTTGGAATGTCGTTAGGAATTTTAAAAGCTCTCCTCCAAAACCAGTTATCAGCCGCTTTATGAACGATCAAATTATTATAAAATTAAAGTTTTAGGTCTAATCATCATATATCTGCTGGTCCTAATAAGGAGTCGATAAGATGAAGTTGATGATAATGTAGTTTGAAATCGGTGGTGTCTCATGAGGTTTTTGATTGGGTAGTGACAAAGCCTTTCAATCCATATAATTAAACGGTAGAGGGTTGAGGTATCGAGAGCTCTTTCGAGTAATTCTTGTATTTTCGGTTTAGTTGCGGAGAGATTCGAGGAAGCTTATAAACTGCATTTTCCTAACCTTTGGCGGAAATGGATCCGAAAGTGCAATCAACCACATTTCCACCCAACTCGTAATCATTCTCGCACTTTCTTCTCTTTCCGTTGATACGTCATTCACTCAATAAGGCGAACCTATTAAAGCATCTCGTCTCACGGTGCATCTCAATCGACTTCCTTTGCCCTCTCGCGAACCCCACTGCACAGCTTTCATTCATGCGTTCACTCGAAGGAACTTCAATTGAGATGAAGACCGCATGACCCCAAACACGTCCTCCATCGTCATTATGGCTCATTTTCGAGAAAATAGCATAGTTGCAGCTGTTATGTTCATTCTCTGCATTGTTTTAGTTTCAACGAAGTAGCGAGCAGTAGGAACGCGAGTCTTCCTGACTAGGATGTCCAGAAGGCTTCATTAGCTAAGAAAAAGATACACTTAACAATATCAGAGGCGTTGTGGAAATCAGAAACAATAAAACTACGAATAGTGCGGTCCACAAAATTTTGTTTTATTGCTTCTTAGAAAAAGATCCCCGTAATGCTTCATCCCTTCGTGTTTTTTTTTCGAATAAGTAAAGGGAGATGAATCGATAAATTTGTTAAGAAATGGAGAAAGTTACAGTACAATTTCCATTCATAGACATCCATTTCATCGCCAAATCTGCAATGCGCCTGTAAAGACTTGAACCGAATGATTGGAATCGAATGGATAAATGGATCTTCTTCATTAAAATTGAACGGTGATTGAGATATCTTATATTGACATATTTTAAATGCGTTAGTCTTCAGTTACGTTGTATTAACACTGTTCTAAAGGAAAGCTATTCTTTTTTATTTCCCATTTTCCTCATCAGGTAATGATGGACAATAATGTTGCAACACCAGACCATAAGTATGGGCTCCCGAATAGCTAAGTGAGTAGCGCGATCGCCTTTAGTGAAAAAGTGGTCCCGAGTTTGACTCCCGGTAGAGGTCTAGAGGAGCTAAATAACCTCAGTTGTCAAAGCTCTTTTAGAAATACTACGTATAATATTTATATCGTAATAATAGGTATATTTAATTGTAATGCTCTAAAGCTCCTCGATGTGGCGGTTCTCCCACTTAGTGCCAGATTATGAGCATAAACATGTTCCGCATCTTAAAATAATAGCTAATCTCCTAGCTCTTCGAGTAAAACTTTCCCTTTCATTTGATGCAAGCTCGCGGCATCTATCTCGTAATTCTTGGATACGAAGAGCAAGGAATGCACGACCTCCCTCGGGCATAGAAACTTGTTTCCGAACGCTATTTGTGTTTCGCATTTGCGGTGGATCGGAGAAAAAGCGCTGTACCTATTCTCATTTCAATTCAAGAAGCTATAATTGGCATTTTATTGAGGATAATAGGATGAGTTCACAATGTTCAAAGTACTTGGTAAGAGTTTATGGTCACTATGATACCGTAAAAAAATTAGTTTCTTTTTAACTATTTTTACTGAATTGGATCACTGAATAGTAGATATAGATCATGAATTGTAGATTTAGAACGAAGTACATTTATATTTTAAATATAATTTACCTTTAATGCTACATTTATAACACAGAGATAACCTTTTTATTCTAAAATTACGCAGAATATGGCTTATAAAAATCATTTGGTTGTGATTTTTTAAGGATTTGATTACGGTAATAGTTTAAACGAAATCAAGAATGAATCATTTAACACTGTTATGATGATTTTTGGAATAACTGATTTTTATGAAGAATTTTTTTTACAACGAAGAACATTCCCTCAGAATTAATTTCAAAGAATGACTTTCTTAATTTTTGCACGAACTTGAGCGGATCAGAGTGCAGCTCGATATTTCTTTTCTTCAAAGTAGTCAATAGTTTTATTAGAAAATGTCTCTGTGCCGCATAGGCGTGTCCTGGTGCCGTGGCCGATCCTAATTAGAGCCTCATCTTTTGCGGACATTAAAACTCTTCTCTGAAAAATTTCGCTGCCTTACGTCAAATGCCTTCCATAAGCAGAACGATATTTGCTCAATGTTGAACGTTGCTTCTTTTCTTAGGTTTGAGTGTCGAATATATCTATTTATTTATTTATGTATTTTTATGACCACAGATTGGCAATTGGCCAGGTGGTAGTCATCTTTGGGGGGAAACAATAATAAAACACCTGGTATTCACCCAAGTTGGGAGGAAAACTTCCCAAAAAGTACCCCGAAGGCAGTGAGTCACACAATTTCATTGAAAAATCTAAACAAACTTCAACTTACAGTTTCAAACAATTTGCATAGTAAGCTAAGCCATTTAAAAGTTATTAAAATCCATTTACATAATTTTACGTAACAATTTGATAATAATGTTAATTCGATAATAATAGTAAACGTAATTTACAGTGTACAATATGAAATTACATGAGTTTACATAAATCTTTTAATACTATTCTCAGTATACAGAGTCCTAGTCTTTTTAATTTCTTTCATTCATTCTTGTTCATTGCTTTATTTACTCTCTGGATACCTGATTTGAAATTTCCGGAAACTTCCCAGTGGGGATCCCTTAATAATGTTCAAACATATTTCCAGCTATAATGATATATATTCTCATTTTCTGAGACTCTAACCAGTATATATAAGAATTCATTCCTTCGGTTAGTAATTCTACGTGAAACACTCTTAAATCAGTCTTACTGTTACTTCCTAGTCAAAACCAAACCTACCATTCCGAGTATTTGATAAGAAATTCTTGGAACGACGTGGAAAGTTTTCTCACACGGATCCATAACAGTAAAATTAATATGGCGGTGTAAAAAAATCTTAAATAGCAAACAATTGTTAACGGTCCTTGATATGCAACATATTCAACCAGAAGCAGCCACACTTATGTAATCAGTCACACGGTTAAAGTTCCTCGAACTATTCGTATTCCTAGTACCTTTGTTTAGTTTCTACACTAATAAAAATTACAATTACTCTTTTCCACAGGTGTATTTACAGAAGTAAAAAACACGACAGGTTTCGGCGCAAATCGGCCATCATCAGGCCGATCTGTAATTTTTATTAGTGTAGAAAAATGTAATTTTTATTTATACCATCCTTTTCATATGGATTTCCACAAGATGAAGCCTGCCACATTCGACTTTATTCTACACTAAGTTTGTCTAACACATCAAAGCCCCTTAGAAACTTTTTGAAATACGAGTATGTCAAAGAAAGGTTCGAGGACAAAATTTAACTCTTCTAAAAGTGGAAAAAGAAAAAAAAAGAATATTTAAGAATCCAATATACGTTTTAATGAGATTATCGAAATTCCAGATTCGATATCTATTCACAAAGACCACCTCCAGAAATCGATCTGCTTTTATTAAGGCGAATTTGTTCTATTGTTATCGAAGAAATCATCGAAAATCCTTCGCTAATCGGCTTGTTTTTAATGAACGTGCGGCGACGCTTCCTTTGGAGTCCAATGTGGGCAATTGGAGCGTTTACCTCGGGAGAGGGCGGTTTGGAAGCTACAGGCATCTTTCTTCAGCTAAGACGGTCACCTTCCCTGGAGCGGAGGAAGAACGTGTTATGTTCGTGAGCAGACGTCGTCGCTTGTGTAGCCTCGTTGAAGAAGAGGGATATGCGACCAGACAGAAGAGACGCAATATATTCGAGGCTCTCAGAAGGTGTCGGATCATTTGCCTAGATTTTTCGTTCGATGCAGCAACTCGTCCTCATTCCGTTTCCGCTTCTTTGAATTATTATGTTCATAGTTTCGGACAGGAAAGGAAAAGAAAAGCAGTATCCATCACATCTCCGAAATTTAGCTTTTCAGTGTCAACTGAAGAAGGTGGAATGAAATTTATGTACGATCTATTAGCCGTCGTCCTGTAGTTATATATCTTTACATTTTTGAACGATTTTTTGATTTTGAGCGATTGAGGAGATTTACTTTTTTAAAGTTCTGTGTCGGGGAAGATGTCAGAAGTTATGTGAACTGATTCAGTTCATCACCATCGCTAGTATCCTGACTTTTCGATGGATCTATGATCGCATTTTATACGAAACTCTCCTCAGTTTCCAATTTTCTGCTCCTCTCCTTAGATTCTGATGGCTCTTTATCTTTTCCAAACTCATTCGTAGCCTTAGACCTTTTCCTATCCATTGTTTTCATACTCTCGAAATTTTCGTTCAGTCACCTTTCTGATCAAGAAACATATTGCCTTAATTTAGCCAAAATGACTCGAAAAGTGATGAACTTTGCCACAATCAATCAGTTTTACAAATGTAGCATGAAATGAATACTTACATATATATTTGGGTACACCCTTAGAGTGGAGCCTGAGGCAGTCGCCGCGCTGACTCACCCATTGGCCCCTGTATATATAAAATTTAAATCACTTAAAATTTTTACAACTGATTTAAAAAAACTTTCTTACTACTTCTTTCTCATTTTCAATTAAATCATTAAAGAGATAATACAGACTTTAGTTCTGTATCTTATAAGAAACTACCTGACAGCGAAAGAATGGCTGCACACAAACTTTAAACAGAGTTTAATTACTCCTTAGCCAAAATTTCCCTAAACCCTTTTGCAAGATTGAAGAAACATCTATAGATAAGAAGTCATCATTCTTTAAAAAATTTGCATCTCAAGGTTTATTTCATTGATCCTTTATGAGATGTTACTATAATCTATTGGGCTTTCATGTTATCCTTA
>KZ309084.1:9724-61427 GCA_000376725.2 Ladona fulva | reverse complement strand
GTTATCCTTATTTAATTTTATATTTAATTTAAATTATTAGATGTATCAAAGGTTTTGATTTCATGAAGACTCTTTAAATATTTAAGTAGTAAGATAGATACTGAGCTTTAATGAAAACATTCATAATTTTATGCAAAGGCAGTAAGGAAAATAAAGTGTTTTCTCAAAAAATTAATGGGAAGTTCTTTTTGGCTCGAGTACGTAATCATTCTCGATCTTGGACCATATTTAGGTCTCTTTCTCTAAAACTTCTTCCAGCAAAGATACTGATACTGCCTCATATTTTGTTAATTAACAATTTTTTCTATTTTATTTATCAACATTTTTGATGGCTGAAACATGTTGGAAAAATACTGATGTATTCTTGATATACATTTCTTAACGGGGCAAAGAGAACAGTAATAGTGTTTGAATAAACCTTAACAAGATTAAAGCATATATTCCATCTCTTTTTGAGAATTTAATTTAAATGCTGAACATTTATGAGTGATCCACGCATAGTGTATTACGAAAGAATATCTTTGGCTCATGCATTTCGATAGATAAATATTTCAGAATCATGGATACCGGACAGAATGGCTAAGGAGTTGATCTAAATATACGGAACTGGTTTCCTATCAACACCTCCTACATCTCCGAAACGTGCATCTATTTCAGCAACTAGTTTTAGCTTCTAAGACATCTCTTTCGCAATTACCGGAACTTTAAAAAGGATGCTAGGTTCATGTTCTACTTCTTAGTGTCCTAGATACTATATGCGTTTCGTAGTTTGTATTTTAGTTCTATTAACAACAGTAGCAAATGTAAGAAATAGAAGGAACCGCTTCTAATTCATAGGTCATTCGAATAACGCTGCAGTTAGGACTCTAAATTGGCTTTACTCTTCCTTGAAAATATGAAGATGAAGTTATTGAGAATCTTTTGCTGGAGATGTGCATTGGGAGACTTAAACGCGCGTCCATAAAATTTACTTTCATCTTCATAGCTTGAATATCAGGTATAAGAGTGAGTAATTGGTGAGTATTAATACTTGTATAGCATGTATTCATTAGAGAATATTTCGTCATAGTTCGTTAGCACCGTTTACCCCAAAATACCCAACCCGAGCGCCGCAGCCAATAGTTATCTACCCAGCTCTACAAAGTTACAAAATAGTGGTACTGGTTTCTCTACATTTTTATAATGTAATCGGAAAGTTAATCATATATATAAAAAGCAAATGTCTGTCCGTCTGTCTGTCCCCCTATTTATCTCAGAAACGGCTTGACTTAGAGATCTGAAACAAACTGCATTGTGTTTCTACGATGCTGAAACCCCCCAGGAAAACTATTCTCATCCCGAGTTCGAACCCAGGAGCCCATAATACGTTTCCATAAGAAATGTACGTAAAATACCTTTCATGACTTGCAGAGGTTGTTCCTTTTACAAAATTAAATTAGAAACAATAGTCCTACGAAATTGAGACCAGTGTCACAAGAAAGGAAAATAATCATAGAATTTTATTTTAGTCGTGATTCATTCATATAAATTCGAAATTGCGAGAACTTTGATAAAATACACGTAAAATGCGTAAAAAATTTTGACGACCAAAGATATTGTTGAACATTGATTTTATGAGTTTTTCCATACTTTTCCATGAGAAATGTACGTAAAATAGGTTTTCGTTACCTGCAGAGGTTGGTTCTTTTACAAAATTAAATTAGAAACAATAGTCCCACGAAATTGAGACAAGTGTCACAAGTCGTGAAATATTGATATAGATCTGAACTTTCGAGGTTTTTGATAAAACCCACGGAAATTTCGTAAAATATTTGGGAAATAAACAACCCATCCCTTTGACGACGAAGGCCATTGTTGAATGTTGGTTTCATGAATTATCCCATTTAAGTGCACGGGGATAATCAGTTCTTATAATTTTTATAAGAACTTACGGAAAGTAGGCTTTCATGACTTGAAAACAGTAGAATAAATATTATAAATAATGGTAAGAAATATATTGAATTATTATGATCTTACGACGGAATTTTTTGTGCTTAGGAGAACCAGAAATATACGATAATAGATATATTTTCAAACTAAATTAAGTTCCGTCATGCTTGACGGGGGCGTTTACTAGTTCATATATAAATTTCGATAAAAATTCTTGAAATTTGAAAGAGACAACTTTTAGTGTTTTTCGGGAAACATTTATTCAGAGGTTTAAATGTTTCTTGAGTTCCAGCAGAGGACATAGAATCAAGGAAGGCAACAAGAGAAGGGTCTTCTGTTGTTTTCATTTATTTACGATTTAAGTTCTAATATTGCGAGGAATTCTTAATTTTTTATTGATCCTTTTACATACAAGTCTTACTTTTTCCACGCAGTACAATGTTACATGTTAGTAGCATTTTCAACATACACACACTCACACATAACACAAAACAGCACTAGCATAATTTTAAAGCATCAGTCACATCATTGATGATATATATATCGGAATCGATGATCTCATTCTTTCTGGCAACAAATGCCAAAGAAATGCAAAGAAGAAAAATAAATAACTATATAACTGCGGTAATTTCGTGTTTTCAGTTAATTGTTCGTCAATTTTCGTCTAAATTCTCAGTCAGTTCGGTTCTTCTTACTCTTCAGCCTCATTAGTTAACTTAAACTGAATTTCTTTCTGTTGGTTCTCATGAGGAGAATATCGCAACACTGAAAGGGCAGCCATCGGAGAGGAAAGGCATAGAAAACCATAAGTTTTCTTTTCGGAAATCAACGAACTGATGACACGTTTTCGTTTCTTTCAGTCGCTTCCTCTTGCCCTTCCATTACGTCCATTAGTGACACAGTAGCGACGGCTGTGCCCGTTCAAATAAATGCCACCATTTCCGTCAAACGAGATTCGAGTCTTGCATTCAACCTGGATTCTATACCAATGTACTCCGGTTCTCGCTCTTGGAACTCCTTTCCCTTTCAGTCTTTGTACCGGAAACTAGAGCGGGGCTGATTTGGGTCGCTACTTAAAATTCGGCACTACGTCACACTTGACCCGTCTGTTTATCTTTCTGCCATCTTGTTTTGCTAAGGAGTTTCCCACCTTCCGTGTAAGGTCACGGTGGCTCTTCAGGTCCCTCCGGGTTGCCATAGACCCATCACGTTCATTAGAGTGGATCCTCTCGCGCGCCTAAACAGATTAAAGAAATCTAGAATAAAAAAGACAAGGAAATGTTTCCAATTTTCGAGGAAATTGGCACAATCTGCTGAGTGGCCTAGAATAGAGGATCACATAGGCTCCTCAACCGATGCAGACTGGTGTGCCGTATATAAGCACTTGATGTGCAGCAGGGCATCCGAAGGTACCTTTAATATATTTCTAATTTTATCCTATACATGGTCTTTATTATCTGTGATAAAAGCCTTATCAGTCGTTTCATTATAAAATACTAACATTCCACCAAACGTTTACAACATTCTATATTGGATCAATCTGGAGTAGCAATAGTTAAAAACGCCTGACTTAATACAGAAGCCAGTTAGGTTTCTAGAACCTTTCGGAAAACCAAATCCATGGAAATATCCTCTATGATAATGTAGATAATTGCTAAAATGGCGATACAGAGCAACATATTACAATGGTTTCAATATGGTTATTGCTCAAAACATATAGTTCCTGAAATTATGCGTACTGAATTGGCTAGATCGCATCCGACGTCCTTGGCTATTTTACTACGATGCCAAGGTGTTGGTAAGCTTAGTGTGAATCAGAGATGCAATGACTGTGATTACCGTGAAGTGTGAAGAAGTGAAGCTTTCAAAATTGATTTTAAACGAAAGTTATACTGAACATAATTCGCTTCTTTTGAAGTGGGTAAAATTAAAAAAGGATATATCTGAAGGGGCTGTTTTGTTAGACCTCGTAGTATAATAATGGGGTGATTTTATAACAATTTACTTTCAAAAAGGGTAGAAAATGAAAATTAGGTGATGTGATAGCATAAGATAGGCTTTCTTACTGATAGAGTCCGTGAGAAAATGTTGCAGAGCTAAAGTGAAGGCAAACTGAATGAATGGATTACGTATACTGCGAGTAGATCGGAAGATGAAGCTTACCTCAGCATTCAGTAAATCCTCCACGGCAAATAGGGCGTAACATCTGAGATAAAGGGGAAAAAGGTAAGCGGTCAATTAGGCCGTATCGTCACGAGACAGGAAATCTTTTATCTGCCATTCTAAAGTAAGCTGGGGATGATCCTGATGACTGCTATGCGTTGCATAGCGAAAGGCGTCCATTTTAAACAAAAATAGTATTCTTATCCACGCTCTCAAATGGTTACGGTGAAGGAGATACGTACTGATTATCGAGGGAAACAGCAATCTTTCTTTTCTGGTTTTTAAACACGAAAAAGGATGGATTACGCATTTAAGCATACAACTTGATAAATGAAGTGTATTACCTTTTAATATTTATTTCAAGAGATAAGTATAAGAAGAGAAAATATAATAATAGAGAATATAACAAGTAGGAATTAAAAAAATTCCATCCTAAATCCTCAAGTTTACAAATCCATCATAATGTCTTAAGACAATATTATTCGCTAAGTTCGCTCTTTCATTTTTATCGTTGGATTTAATTAGCATTTACGAAGTATATTTTGAAAAGGATAAAGATTTAGCAGTGCTGCTTCTCTTCCGCTGACTTTTTTGGTGAGGTGAAATATTAAGTGTGAGCGATTGAATAAAATAATAAATTCCACATTATATAAAAATATATTCCTCTGTTCACAATAAATTCCTCCGTTCAAGAAGGTTAAAAAGAGTCCTAAAACCATATGTCGGCAGATGGAACTTGGGTAAGGAAATATTCTGGAAGTTCCGGATTTTTGATTCTTGGGAAATACCCTACGCACATTCCGGAAACTAAGCTCCCATTTTCAAAGGTGTCCACAAAGGAACATGAAGCAGGAAGCTTTGTTTCCGAAATGAGTATAGCGTAATTCTCAAGAATCGGTAATCCGGAACTTCCCGAATGTTCCCAAACCAAAGTTCCATATGCCATCACGCGGCTTAATAAAGGAGTTTTTTGTTAAACTTTAATTCATTGATCGCCGTGTTCCAATTGTCTTTTCCTTCAGAACATAGCTATGGTGCGTATCTTCAAATATTAGAAATTCAACGTTAAAATGAACGATTAGAACAGTGTTGAGTGAAATAGTCAAATTTTATCATTAATTGTAATTGAAAATTTACTTCCTTAGAAAATTACTTCGCCAACTGCGGAACAATAAATCTTGAATGAATTAATAATGAAATTGACAGGTATTGAAGATATTATTATCTAAATGTTATTAATTTTCGATGTTATACAATTTCACCATGAAAATCACTAAACACAGAAGAAAAATACTTCTTAAATTTTCCACACGTTTGAACGATTAATTTCGCTACCGGAGTAGCATCATCAGGTTAATCATTAAATGCTTCATTTTTCTTGATTAAGCAATATATATTATTAAAAATTAAGCAATATATATTATTCAAAATGTCTGTCATTCTATTTCAATATTTTTCGTCGGCAACGTCGATTGTTTTAAAAAAAGATTATCTTTTTTGGCTGTTTTGATCATGTCACCTGCTTACATTTATTGTGATCATTCAACATTTTACACTTTGATAATTCTAAACTTCCTTTCTAATTCCATGAGCACTAATCGCATCTCAGTAATTCTACATAGATAAGAGCAAATGTAATATAATTCGACCTTTGACATTCTACATTTTTATCATTAGCAATTAAATTCCATTCGTTTTTATATAATAATTAATTTAATATGACAGTTTTTATTTCCATGAATGTGAATTATTTTCATTCGGAACTGAATCATTTCCAAGACAATGCGATGTTTGAAAACAAGTCTGCAGATTCTCTTTATTTACACCGGATTTCTGTTCGATGCTTCTTCGTTTTTATATTCGCTCAAAGGGTATCTACATTCCGAGGGGTAGCTTCATTAAATTATAAAGAATTTGCTATTTTAATAAGAGAAGATGAGGGAGCGAAGTAGAAATTGAACCGAAAATTTGCAATTCCATTGAACCGGTGTACAAATAGTTACAGATCAATTCCCTCATTATCAAAGATTTGAATTTACATTCCAGATATGCACTTTCTGTACTTTCTGAGGCAATCAATTGTAAGTAAATATAAGACGAGTTACTCTATGGTGTCGACAATTTGGGGGTAGAGAAATATTTATCACCCTAAATGTCTGTTTCAGAGCTTTTAAATAAGCAAATAAATTCTTGAAAAGTATGTTTAACTATGCGAAATAAAGTAAAAATAAGATAAGTAATAAATGAAATTAGCTATACGATGAACTCGAGAGAAAGCCATTTAAGTTTAAGTTCTGAAAAATCTTTTTTTATCATTGGATCCGATTGCAATTTATGGTACTCTGACTAACCAAATGTTGTTTTCCTATTAATCCATTGGTTTTTCGATTAAAGTCATCATAGCGCCCCTTATAGCATTACTAAAGCATCGGAAGGCCGTAAGAAATCGACGGCGAAAAATAAGTAGTCGTTAATTGAGATTAGAAAGAAACCAAACTTCCTAAATAATACAGTTGATTTTGCTGGCAGAAAAAAACTTCGCTCTCATACGACTCCATACTAATATTCTTTCCAAATTTTACCTTTTTCACTACGATACAATATTCCGGGAAACTACATTGCAGATAAAGACAAGTCTCAAAAAGTTGAATCATCCCCAAGAACAAAGTTCTTTCGAACTGAGAGCAAAGGTGATTAGTCCTATCACTACTATGAAATAACCAAGGCGATTCTTGACCTTGCTGGCAGGTTTCGGAAGCACCTCAGAAATAAGTCAAATTTTCTAGGAAGAAATCACTTCGAATCTAATGCAAAGGGGCAAGAACTTGCATGATCAATCAGCGCATGTGTTCTTGGGAAATACTCGAGTGTCCTCCCAACCCACAGCTCTTTCGGACTCAGGCATCCGCTCTGTGCTTTCTTCCACTGCCTCTAATGTTAGCTTTGCTGGAAGTTTCAGATTTGTCGTGATAACCCGTCAGGAAATACGATTGATTTCTTCAGATTTTTCAAAAAGGGAGTTTTAGTAACGCGAGGCTTAACTATTCAAGATTGGATCTAGAAGGGGTGCTTCAGGGTAAGAAATCATACGCCCAGTTTGGCGTAGCAACAATGTGAATGCATTAATTCTTTCCAGTCAGTTATAAAAGTAATTGACTCGTCGTCGTACCAATAAATTGCATTTTGCAAATCATCAAAAGGGGAACGATATCTAAATCGATAACGATAATTGGAACGATAGATAATCATCTAGCTGGCTATCCGCCAGCTAAATGATTTAGTATCCATTGTATTGGATATATTAAAAATGAATTTCTAGCATTCAAACTTAGCGATACGAGGGATAATGTACCTGAAAACATTAGCTGCTAACGAGAATTTGGAGAACCTTTGTTAGCATTTATCATCCCTCCTCTGAGTACTTAGTTCGAGCATTTGGCAGAATGAAGAAGTACCCGTTACACGCACTGACGAACTGGTAGTGAGATTACGTTGGTAAGACATACTAAGGATTTTGTATTTCGTGTAGCTAATTTACATATATTTAATAATTACTTGAGTGTAGTTTTGAACTCCAACCCATTGGGGATCGTCAATCCTGGAGTATTCAAAATAAGTTTTTCCGTACAGTCTAAATTAATTGCTATTTCCAGCAGATTTACGCGTAAACTTTAAAAAAGGTCCCTCCCCACATAAAAATTATTTTTTATTTAAGGAAATGAGTTACTTCTGAAATTAACTTCAAGTCTAGATTAAACCTTTGCTAAATATTACCAAACCTTTCTTCATCATGCTCATTATCTTAATCGTTCTTTATTGAACTCCTGCTGCTTGAAATTGTTTTAGCACCTTGATTTCAAAACCTTTGTAATGCATTTGTTAAGCCTTGAATATTACTTCCCACGCGACTTCTAAATTGGTGGAACATTAAGGAATCTAGAGATGCAATATATTAATAATGTGTCTCTACTTCAATCTGGTGTCACTCCATTTTTGAGGGACTGTTGCTTCATGCATGAATTATTATTCTTCATTGCATATTGAAAGATTATTCCATTATTTGTTACATTTCATATCGTGAAAGGAATTCTTGTTCTTAATGTATATGTAATGTCATTATTTAGAATATTGTAAGAATCCTGAAGTTCATGTTGCTTAGAAAAATTGTGACTGAATCCATCTTTTCATGAATTGAATTTTATACTCTGCTTGCAGATTCTTTGAAGTGTGTCATTTGGGTTGATGGTTGGATATTTCACGAAACTCATCATTTTACATTCTATGAGATTTATACAGCTTTAAAATATAGGTATTACTAGAATGTATTCATATACTTTGAGAATGTTAATACATTCCAGTAAAATTATCATCATATTTAAATCATGTTTCGCAATATATAGTTTTTCTTTTGTAATTAAGAGAAGTCATTGGTACACCATTATGCCTATATAAAGACAATACTGTTGAGAAAATTTTGTATTGAATGCAGTATCATGGTGATACCTGTGATAATGTCAAATCTATAGGAGATTCATTTAAGTAGGATGAATAGCTCATTTTAAAGCTAATATTAAACGTGATAAATCTACCATTTATAATAAATCATTAAGATATTGAATATTTCTGTTACAGTAATCCCTGTAAGACTACTGAAAAAATAATTCTCAAAGCTGCTTCCATGGAGATCATCATCTGAAATATGGAAGAAATCTGAATAGTTTTTGAAGAACCATGATGAGGGGTGCAATTAGGCAACAAAATGAGATTATTTGCTGCATAGGGTTAAAGCTCCCATGTTTTTAAAATGATCAACTTTAACTATTCAGTGAATCCTGTTAAATCCTAGGAATTGGTGAAACATAGTGAGTAGATGGTGTTTGACATCTCATCTATTATGGCTGTACAGAAAAAAAGAAAGATTTTTCTGCAATAGATTTTGGTCTCAACCCTGACTGCACCTCCAAGGATGGGAAACAGTCTTCAGAAGTAGCTCCTTACTTTGTGAGTTAGCATTTCAATTTCTTACTAGTTTTCCTTATTAAATTGATTTCAAATTTCCTATCTTTATTCTGGTCCAGAAATAAGTAAATCGTTTGTTTGAATAGTTTTAAAAAGTAGTTGTTAACTTTAAATACAGAGGGTATCATTTGCAGCTACCTGCAGTAGTTATTTGAAACATATATAAAATACAACACTGATACAGCACTGATAGAATAAACAATCTGTTATGAACTAAATAACTGTGTGTGATGTTTTGAGTTGATGCTATTACATAATAAATATGAATATTGTTTGTGAATTTCCATTGAGGAACTCAATAAATCAAGTTCTTGCTGTTGTATTATACTATTTCTTTTTCTTTGAATATTGTCTTCAACTATTTTAATGTCAGTAAAATATTTCTGATTAGAGAAAAAATAAGGGAAAAATGACATATAAAAATATAAAAGCATGGATCATATAATCAGAAGTAATTCTTCGAAAGAAATGTGCTCTTTATTGTTGTCCTACAAGTTATTTCTTCTGTTACAACTTTTACTTCGTATTAATGACTGTTTTCTAGGTTAAAAATTTTTCCAGGGTTTATGTAGATACCTTATATTTCTTAGCCCATCAGTTTCTCTTCATTTTTTTATTTAATATATGGTATATTAAAATAAAATGTCCCTTCAGCCACTCTGGAGCACAACTGACATTAGTAACTTTGTTTTTGAACTAAGGTTTAGGGTTTATTAGGGACCTTGTTTTTGATAACAATTTAAGTATTTCTAAGCCATAAAACATTTTATGCAAAAGTAAGATTGCCTTCCTGACAATGACAATCAGGTTAATAGCTATGAAATAGTGCTCTTCTGTTAGATTTTTCAATTATAATTTCCATTCCTTGATTAATTTAACTAGTAAAAGGAACATGCATAGATATGTATTCAGAATCATTATCCAGGTACATTTTGCATTTATAAATGTCTCCAGATGCCCCTTTACTTTTGCAAAGAGTACAACTTTTATTATGATACTCCAATTGCAAATTGCTGTTTTACCATTAGAATAAATTTAATAATAAGGAAACCTAAGAAAAAAAGATTTATTTCCTTGGTGCCCTGAAGATTAGATAGAGCATGGCAGAGAAAAAAAGAGGTCTTCATCTATTGTTACCCCATTTGTTCAATGCTAAGTTTAATGAAATCATTCTCCTTATTAATATTACAATGTAACTGACTTCATATATCATTATTTTAGAAATATGCCACATTCTCACTAGAAATGAGTTGTTTCTATCATCCTCTTGAATCCATCAAGTAATTCAATTCATGGTTTAAAGTAATCGATAATATTACATTCTGAATGCACAAACCAGATTATGAGCTTGATAAACAGCAATGCTGCAACTTCTATAATTTGCTTTTAAAGGCCAATTTCAATTGAGTGGATGGTCAAAATATAATAGTATCACAAATATGGGGAGTCAAGAAATTCAGTTTTTAGTGTGATATTATTATGGATATATGTCAGGAGCAACCCGGAGGTTTTAAGTATTTGAGAGTTATTTGCTTTCAAGAATCACTGATTCAGTTTACTCTTCTGATAGAGAATGAATTCTAGGGTGAATTTTATTATATGTCAATTTTTGTTTTAAATGAAAGGAAGCTAAATTGTTTACTGCAATCAATAATTACTAAGAATCATGAATCCTTTTGATCTAGACATGGATATTGTGATTTGTTTGATGGCTTTAGAAAACCTTTTAATGTGATATATGCTTAAGAAACTGCAGTATTTCTATGTGTCATGAAATGTAATGTTCTCTATATTTTTATTAGATAGCTGGAACCTTTCCCCAATTTCAATGTTTTTCTTAGATAAGGTTTGAGTAATGCAGTAAAATCCCCATATGATGAACATCCTCAAAAAGAGAAAATTCTGATTATGCTAATTCAGACAAATTCATTTTCATTGCTTGATTCCTCCCTTTAGAGCTACAATAATTTGAATACACCTTATGCACACCAAAGCATTTGTGCATATTGTTTGACTAGGGGATAAAAACATACGAAGGGTTCAATCCAAGCTCTCACTAATTATGTATAGGATTATCAAGTTAATACATAAAAGATCATTCATTAAAACTTTGATCTGAAAGTAATTTAAATTAGGTTTGATGATTAATAAGTAAAAGCATCTGAAAGTCTATAGAATAATTCACTTTAAATATCAATCACTTTCAGAACCAAACATCAGTGTTAAACTTGAATCCTCATGGCACTTGGAATCACAATCAGAAATGGTTTACTTCAAAACTTAAGGAAAACAGAGGATTTGGCAATCTGTTCTGATTCTAGTTGTTTGTAGCTAATTGCTCAGCCTTTCCAGAGTAATTTCTCTGTGAGATGAAATTCAATTGAATAAAACACCCTTTATTTTAGGAATACTGCAGTGCAAAGGTAATCCCTCCCTGTCAAAAACATTTCTTTTTTTAGTTGTCTTTCTTACATTTGAGTAAATTATTCCTAACATTTTCTGTTTTTGTGAGCATGGTGATATTGATTTTGTTTGGTTTGATTTACTTCATGCTTTGCAATATATTTAAAGCTTGTGTTATTTTCAAGTACTCCAATCAATGGCAAACAATCTCTCATCACAGTAGCATTTTTTTCAAGTTCACATCACACATATATTGTGATATTCTTTGTAATTACATGTTAATTATTCACTTTTGCAAGGCTGTTTTGGCTGATTGTTGGCATTTTCAATTGTTTCATGTAATTATTATTGAATTCTAATCTTCAAATCATCCTGATATTTTTCGTTGTGTCTTGTAATCGCCAATTAAGTTTTTATAAAGTTTAAATTATGAATAAATTGAAAGGCTTTGAAGTTTCCAGAACATTCCATAATTTTGCTTTAACCCTTTGTACCATTTCAAGTCTTTGAAGCCTATAAACTGCTTGAAAAATTATACTAAGTCCCCAAGGTCATTTAATTGGTTAAAAAATAATGCTGTTATCTCATGTTTTATTTTTCAGATCAATTCTATCTGCACCTGTATTCTCAGTCAGCTTTCTTTTCAATGGCTATGTTCAGAATAATTTTCGCTTTGAATTATTCTGAACATAGCCATTGAAATGAGACAGCCCACTGAGAATATAAGTACAGAAGGCAGAGATGGCACATGCTTCATCTGCAGGAAAAACAATTGAATTTTTGAGCTCCGAGATAGGCCCAGGTTACACGTCCCCTACTGTACCAAGAAATTTGGAGGGTGAGGTGCTGGACATGATTAAAATAGAACTTGAAAAAGGTCTTTTTCTGACTTTTTTATTGCTCTCTCTCTCTCTCTCTCATATAATGTACACTTCAAGGTAATTACAATAAAGCAAATTAAAAATCTACTGCTTATGTCTTTGCTGCAATTCTTCCATACATTGAAGTCCAGCCAAGTACATATTGAATTAAACCTGCAATAGAAGTTTAAGTCATTAAAAAATTATTATTGGTGACTCTGCAGAGCATAATATTTGGAAAAAATTATGCCTCATGAAAGTTACAATTTTTCAACTATGAATGGCTTTCTGCTTTACTACAAGAACAAATCTAAAATTGTTCAAAAATCACTTTTTAATAACTGTACAGCAGAAAATGTTTCTAATGTTTTAAATTTGTAAGCATTTTAATTGGCGTCCTCTAAATATAATGCAAAATAAGTGAGGGCTTTTAGAAATAATTCTTGAAATTTTCACCTAATGGGTAGCATACACATAGTAAAGAAAATTTGCAGAAAGAAAGTGAATTCAAATAGATTAGTTGAGATTAAAAATTTGAATTTCATTCAATAGTCAAAATTGTTATACAAAATATCCATATTTCTGCCAATAAGGCTAAACTGACTTTTGTAGTTCTTCGAGTTATTTGCTCGTACCTCTAATTTTGAAATTACTGATGGGAGGAAAATTGTGATAACTGAATATTCATCAAATTTCTATGAGACTAGGCTGACTAAAAATACATCAAATCGTAGAATAAATTAACCCTAGCAATGACAAAATTTGTATGAAGAATAGATATCGGCACCAAAGCATCGCCAGAATGCTAATAACGGGAGTTTTGTAAGTATGGGAAAATTGTCTAAATTCGATAAGACGTTATAATCAAAATAGCCGGTTTCAAACCACTTCAGTCAACGCATGTGAGGAAACCGCTGCATGACGTAATATTCAACGGAGGCTTTAGCGTTTGAATATCGGATTACGAACTCAACGTAGAATACTTTTCTCAGTGAAACATCGATAAAATATATTGCAGAGAATTTATTATTAAAAATCAAGTAAGTTTCACAATCTTGAGGTTACGTAACAGTCATTGTGCCGTTAAAGTACCTGATCGAAAAAACCAGTTAAGATATCCCTCGGGGCTGTCCCACCCTTACCTCGGTGTATATCTCAAGTAAGCTCCGATTACGGAAATCACTTTCCTCCTCCCACCTTTTCGTTGTAACGGCGCGAAGTCAATGCGCTTACAACATTCCTGCATTAATTGCTTAAACCCGCTAAGTTAAAAATAGCAAAAACCTAAATCTAATTCATCCATTCCTATAGCTTTGAGGAAGACTATCCCCGAAACTGTCCAATGCCAAGGCTACTAACCGCGTACTTTTGGCTTGTTGGGTTATTTTCAGGATAGGCTCACAGAATGATTTAAGTATGCAAGACATTGAACCTGAGAGAATTTAGGACCAGGAAAAAGCTATTTCAATGTAGGAAAATTCTGACGGTTAACTATCCCGAAAGTCCAATGCTCAAATGCGAACTGTACATTTAATTCTTAATTGAATTTAAATTAAATGTTAATTGTATCAAACGTCTATGCATTAAAGTAGAATTACGAGAAAAGCTAACTGTAATACTGAAATCCGAACATCATATGTTACCGATTTAGTGAAAATACGTGAAATCTAAAATTTCTATCCCTCTTAAGGATCAGCTAGCCGAACATACATACCAATACATACTATGTTCCATTAAATAGAACAGCTCATTCTCGAAGGCTGTGTTGTACGGAACAAATGCATTAAATTTAAAATTGAGACTTAACTGACAAGCAAGGACCATCGCATTCAGAATGAAACAATTTGACTTCTCCAACCTTCTAAAAAAAACCTTTAAGATAAAACTGCAACGAACGGGCAACCTGCTCGAGATGACGACATGGTATAGCTTAAATAAAAAAACCCTGCAGTAAGATTATGCACCTAAACTAAATTAGTTTCATTGATATCACACCACATGGTTAACTCATTTACCTTCACTAACATTTCCACGAAGATATTGGGTACTGCTGAACCACCGAAAAATAAAGCACCACGTAAAACTTCTGACACAATTATCTTTAGTAAGACTCACGAAAATAGGCGACCAACTGTACACGATAAGGTCTTCAACGCCTGGCGACGTCCTTCGTACGGCATCGAGGTGTCTATGAGCAGGGTTGAACCGTAACCTTCAGCAGCCAACAGAAAAGAAGACGAATCACTGCCCTGCAAACCTTTTTATGATAGGGGTGGCGTAGTAGAGGTAATAAGGGGAGGGGATGGTTGGAAACTGCTACCGCGATACTATAACTCTTAATTAATTATAAAATATTGCGAGAATAATGAAAACCAATATTCGGTATAAGTTTTTAAGAGAAAATATTTAGATTAAATGAAAAACTACCATTGATTATTTCCTAGATACTATTTACAGTATCGTAACTGATATTCATCATTCATCTTTGAAATGCCTTAATGGTTACGATAATTTAATCAAATACAGAAAATGAATTGACTTTCTAGGATTTTTTTTTTTGACTTTTCGATTTGTCCGGGTAAGGTAAGTAGAAAGGCAAAAAACAATATTATATAGCTAATCAGCTAACATAGAGATCAAAATAGCGCCACCATTCAAATTTATGCAGTGAATTTCCTGAATGCTATTCCAAAGGTCAAATAACCTTTCCGTTGTAAGGTTAGTACCTTCGACTTATTATGTAAGGTCATTGCGCGTTTACCCAATTTTTCTCTCTGCCACATAAATACTAAATTGACGTACTGCCAGTACATACATACATACTATTACGACTCCGAAAGCGTTACAGTGGCTGTTGTGAAAGAGGTGGAGGCGGTTCTGAAGACGACATTAAAATATAGTTTCCAGTATGTCTTCCAAGGAAGAGATATACTTTATAATATTTACTTTATAATGTAACTTTTGAAGTAAAATGAGTATAAGAGAGTAGAATAGAACAGAATCATATCCGATTGAAAATGATATTAGATTTTATGGGACTGAAATACGAATTTCCATAAATGATTCGCAGAATTATGAATGAGGTAAAAGTCGCTCAATAATCTCTTCAGCTGCTTCATTTTAAGATACTTTAAAATGTGAATTAAATTGTTGTCAATGCACATGAAATTTGAGCCACTGACTGAAAATTACATAAGGTCACAATCAAATAATTTTATAGTGCACTAGTAAAATAGTAGAAGAGAACTGTTTCACTAATGTAATATGCCCAGAAAATATTTATCTTTAGCTGAGTGCAATATAACATATCCTTTCGCCTAAAAAATATACGATCACAGATGGTTTTTGGCAGTTGGCATTCTCAGTAAAGCGTAAGATTTGTTTCGCAGAAGGGGAAGTTAAATTTTAAGTTTTTGAAAGTTTTACAACTATATTAACTCATCCCTTAATAAAATGGTACATTCAGTAACTTCAATAATAGCTGCCTTATTGCTAGTTTTTCAATATTCTTCCTTATCAAAATTTTCAACTTTTCTATAAGGAAGACCCAAAGGAATAACAAGTGTGAAAAATAGCGACACGACTGGGACTCGCTAAGTTACCTTCCTTTCCTTTAATCCTTAAGGAAGACATTTTCTTCCGTAGTTTATTATACCTCGGCTCTGTCATAGGGTGGTTTGAACTACAGAAACCATCCACCTTGGCTGCTCCTATCAACGATAGAATTCACACTATCATATAGACGTTGCATATCTAAAGGTACTACGGGTTTTAATCACGTATTTCTTACGGTACATTTCGCTTTCTTTTGAACAATCTACTTTTTAAATTATTAGTGTCATTGTAGTAATGCAATTGGAGCTATACCAATGCCGATCCGTTAGTATAATTTTTCAATTATTGTAAATGAATGCAAATTTAAGTATAAAATATCGAGAGAATTGACAATTATCTAGAAAAAATAAGCAAATAAAAAAAAAAGAATGCCGTTGAAATATAAACAGACAATGTCTTTCCACGTCTTTTGCGCAGATTACCTTCCTGAAAAATCTACGGAAGACAGAAAGAAAGGTAATTACAGCAAAAAAAATTCAAGATTCTGTCCCAATTATCATGAAAATGGACCGAGATGAATTTGCGTTTATATTGATGAGGTACGACAGTAGGGAAATAGACTAAATTAATTTACGGACGATAAAAATAATGAGATAAATTGTGAAAAAGTAAAATAAATTGTAGCTCAGTAAAAAAATCTTTCAAATAGGCGAAGGTTTGTGACTTGCTTCGTTAATGAAGGTTGATAAAAAATCGAGATAAACTAAGAAAATGAGAATTTACGGTGTCTCTGCCACGAAATATTGAATACGCCGAAGATTTCGTCTATGTTGTGAGGCTAACGAATCTTCTCTATCTTACACTGCTCTTATCTACTTATACTCTACCTATCATTACCATCCTATCATGTTTCTACGTTCGTCCGAAGAAGCATGCAAATATTTTTTGTAGGTGAAACGCAATTATTCTTTCTCAGTGTAATAATAACAAAAATAGCAAAAGTCATTTCGCGATCTTTAAAACGAAAGCGCAAAAGAGCGAAACACGCGATACATAAATCCGCGTAAGAAGAGGACCATCTGTGTACGGAAGAATAGGCTACATTATATCTTGCCGATATTCTATAGGCAGTCTCTGTAAGGAACGCCTTTGAAGGAAGGCGTACTGAGCAGTGTACTGATTCAAAGATAAAACAAAGGTAACATTTTAATAACTAAATAAGATCTGCTGCTGGATCGCCACAAACTTATGCCACATCAAGGTGACAGCGTAAGCACTTTATATAGCGTAAGCGCGTGTGCACTAAATAAATACATAACATCACCTCCTTCTCACAAAAAATGAAATATAAACTTAAATAGAAAAGAAGGACGAATTAGAGTTTCAGAAAAAATGGATTTCCCTATTTCCTCTCCTGTCCTCACATTTCCTAACATCGTCTCTGTGCCAGATAAGTTCACTATTATTTCTCATTACATAATTCCTATGGCCTTTCAAATTCAAAACAGTACCCATTGCCCATATATCTTTGCCCTGATATTGTCTAGTTGTAAGAGTCCCTAAATGAAAATGACCTGACTCTGTCATCAAAATTTTCTAAATCTTTAGCTGTTACATTTTTGAAATAAAATTTTGTTTAATCAGGGATAGTCAGGATGTAAGGATTCTTCCCAAAAGTTTGCAGGGTGCTTCTCCTGTTGTGATGGGAGCCATCATCCTGCAATTGGAAAGAAGGTGAGGTAAAGCTACACATAGTGGAATATGAGAATGTAAGGCCTTTACCTCTGTTTTTCTGCTGCTCCATTAATAGCAGGATGATATTGAGGAGAACTTATGTGCTCAACATGGTTCATCTTACAGAAATTTGTAATCATCAGATGTTAAGCTAGACCCATTGAGAAATACAGCTATTGTCTGAGACAAGTACTTCAGGCAACCCAAATGTGGCTAATATTGTTCTTAATTGAAAGTGGATTTCTTTTGTACTGCCTGTCTTAAATTTCAAGCCACTTTGAGAAACTATCACTCATGACCATGAACAATTTGTTTTGGAATGTTCCTGCTACATCTTAATGCAACTTTTCCCATGGAGTATTGGGCTGTTTCCATTCTTTGACAGTGGAGTTATTTTGCATTGGTAAGTTAACTAAATATGGTATGCAAGATTTTGCTAGAGAGACTAAACCTTTGTCCAATTCTGGCCACCAAACATATGATCTAGCAGAAGACATCATCATATCTAAACAGCTAGAATGTACCTTGTTTAGAATTTTACATCTTAAGGCTTCCAGAATTACAACTCTTGTACCCCACATTAGACTAATCTACTTTACCTGCCTCCTATTCCCCATTACTGAAAAGTTCAAAGCCTTCCTCTACTTTTTTGGGCCAACCAAACATACAATAAATCTGCTAAAATATCAATAACGCTACTAGTACTTTTATCGTTCCTACGTTCCCGTTGAATAGTTTTAACTGTCTCTGATAAAAATTCTGTCTCATCTGCATCTAAAAATGGTATTTACTTAATTTCTGGCTCTTGAATAGGAAGAGGCAACCTTGATAAACTGTCACCAACTTTGTTGTCTGCAGCTGTAACGCATTCAGTTTTGTAGTTGTATATCTGAAAAATAAGTCCATCCCTGTAGTCTGTTTGTAGCCATTTGGAGAATACAACTATTTTCTCCAAAAATGAAAGTCAATGGCTAATGGCTTGTCTTTAGAGTAAATTTTCTGTCAAAGAGGTAGAGCTGAAATTCCTTCATAACAAAAATTATAGTTCAGGTCTGCCTTTTCTTTGGAATACTTCTTCTCTGGTTGATTTAGTAGCATGGATGCTAAGGCAAATGCTCTCTTCTCTCCATTACAGATATCACTACACCTAAACCTAATAAAATAGATTTTGACAAGGCTTATCTACAATTTTAGGAGTGAGCATATATAAACATAGTTAATTTTTAGAACACACTCCATTACAAGATTCCGTATGCTACTTAAATGTGACAAAAGCTGATTAGGTTACCCAAAATATTTCCTGAAGAAATTATCATTTCCTGTTAGATACTTTAGTTACTCATATCAAACTCTCCTAAAAATATAGGTAATCATGGAAATTAATATAAAACATTCTACTTAAATAGCTCTTTAATAATTTAATTAAAGAGCAAAAGAAATCCACAAAAGATTCTTGTTTATGGAAATATCTTTCAGCATGTTTATTCATTTATTAGGTTGCTGAGCCATTTTGGAATTTCAGGTAAGATGTAATAAGTGCTCTTTAATTTTATAACCATTTTATGGAATTCAGTTAAAATTACTCAACAAGGAAAGTTAGCTCTAATTGTATCTTAACTGAAATGAATTATTTTTTTCTGAATGAAAACAGCATTACAAAAATGAATACTTCAGTATTCACTTTGACACTCCCCTTTAAGCTAAACAAATATATTTTAAGTTTTAATGCTATGATCTGAAGAAAGAAGTCTAATCTGAGTTTTTTCTTGAACTTGGTTACTCAACATATTCACTGCGGATCGCTCCATTGTCGGAGTGATAAATGCATTGGAAATGGAGATATGCGCTGAACTTCAATCATTATACATCATTTTAGTTTAAAAAAATGTATTTCAATAAATTAGAGTTTCCTCAAAACAAATTCTTTAAAAAATTAGCACAATTATATCACAGTATGTTTGTACCACAGTTAGCAGTTCTTATTTAGCTGAGAAATTCAAGTTCAAAACATGAAAATGCATACAAAAACATTAACATGAATCAACTTCAAATTTCACAAAACAGCTTCTGAATTAAAAATATTCTACTGAAATAAATACTGATTTTACACAAACGATTTAAATTCATGACATAACTCAAAGAAAAATAAGAAATAAATCAATACCATTACATATAGAAAACTTAGTAAAAAGTACTGATTTTCATTTGTGTAAGTAAGAGTTCTCTCATTCTTAGGAAAATCATGGATTAATAAGAAAAATACAGATAGAATTTTTCAGTCATCTATCCTTCTTAATACTAATGTAAATGCAAATATTTCTTCTGATTGGAAGACTTCAGAAAAAGAGATCTGATTGTTCATGAACTGAGACTTGTGATTATGCTTAATCTATCAGTCAATGCTGACTAATATAGGAACATTTGCAGCCTTCAATTAGACTGTACCTGCATACAGTAAAAAAATAATGCTACAACATCCTATTGTAATAAAAGTTATCCCAACAGATAAATTAACATATATTGCTATGAGCTTTATAAAGTAGATTCCTGAGAAAATTTGAGAACAGTAATCAGTTGAATAGAAAATTTTCTATCAAAAACTTCATGAGCACAATAAAACTTCAGCTTCTTATGGCCTCAAGTAGCTGCCTTCTCAGGAACCTCTTTTGAAGACTCTTCAGGTTCTGTACCAAGGCCTTCATTTGTAAACACATCAAATTCTTCCCTCTCCAATAAAGCCAGTTTCACATCTTCTGGTTCGATGGTTAATGGAGTATCATTGCTGTAAAAATGTATTCATTAAATTAATACTTAGAATAAGATTTGCATTCAATCTTTCAGTTAGCTAATCACTTCCATCAAAATTCCCATTCCTTTTCTTTCTAACATGCCCACATCTTCCAATACCCATGAAAAAGTATTTGATTTTGGCCATTGTACCTAATACCCTGGTTCCAAATGATTTGTTCTGTGGTTATAAAAATCAGTCTCAATCACTAAGTTCGCATAAAATGTTTACAATACAATAATATCAAACCCTCTGTTATTAGTGACTGACTGAAATCCCTTGAAATTTCTCTATTGTAATACTATGAATATACATCAAAACATCATTTAGGGATACTTGGGCAAGGAACTGAAGGTCTGAGAAACATTGCAATACCATTGAGCATCAAGTGATCCATGAGCGTTGAAAGGTAACATTTTGGTATGTTGAAGAGCAAAGGTATACAAAGATGGTAATGATAAATCAATTGGATATGAAATATTGACTAAAAGGTTTTCCTTGAGTTTTTGGCCACAATGGAACTCATATTTATACTTTAACATGTGAAACTGTCACCTTAATTGTGTCTCTTCTTTTCTTCTTCCTGTCACTGATTTCAAAGGCAATCTTTCATCTTTATTTCATCTATATTTTAGCTAGAAATGTAGTGCTATGAATTATGCAAGGTAGTGACACAAGCACGCAGGAAGAAAGACAAAGTAAACCAATTTGATAAGCATTTAAATTGAGCTCAAACCTTCCACTTTATTTGTAAACTACTATTGAGCCATCAATGTAAAAAATTCCATCCTGTATTTTCTGTAGTTTTGATGTTTTACACATTCCCCTAAGGGTGAGATGATAACATACCTCTGTATCAGAGGCGGCCAAGAGTTGGGGTTTGATAAATTAAGAGAAAGAGGACTGATAAAAAATAGAGGTTATAATGTCAAAATACTAAACAATGCACATGGAAACAGATAAGTCGTCAAGTTAGGTAACAACTAGTATTTCTTTAAAAGAAGAGAGAATGAGTAAGAATTCGTTCATAATTTTAAGAACATATTATCTTACCCAGAATAGCTTACCAATACCATGATAGTTAAAATTATCGGGAGTTTCAATTTATAGTTTAAGTAAACTTTGCATAGAATGATTCTACAGAAACAATTGTTCAGGATTGACATACCTGCCATGAGATCTTATGTTTGCAATACAAAGAGAAGTCCTTGCTATGTGATTCACAAAAGATCTGAGAGCCTGTAAAAAAGTTAATACCCATTACTAATTAAAGTCTATGAATTAAAATTTAACTGTAATAATACTAGTAAAATAAGTTTCCCTAATAAACAGCTAAAATAGCAAAAAATTAGAGATATCTCTTTTTATTTAATAAATGTTTCTATTTTTATTTCATCAGATCTCAAGTTATGTAACTATACATGCACTACATTAAAAATGGAATGACTGAGAGTTAAAATTATTTTTTTCATATAATTCTGTATCATGAATATTAGTAGTTTCAGAATCATTGATTTTATCAATTGACAAATAAGTAACCTTGGGCCTGAAAGAAATGATCATACAGCAGAGCTCTATAAAACATACAAATATAAATTCTTACCTCAACAAGTATTCGCTGAGCAGCAGGATAAAATATGGATGCACTCAGTTCCTCAATCCCAGACACAACTATTCCCACCTCTCTAGATTTTTCATCTACAAATCTGGACAGTAATCCCAAAGAGGGATCCATTCCCATCACAGTTACTTTTGGCTTAATTGCTGCATGGGCTCCAAGACCCATTTCCTTGGACCTACCAGCCAATCCTAAAATAAAAATAAAATACTTGACCATAACGAAGATTAGAAGAAACAATCATGACATATTAAAGCAATGTTGAGTAGGAAAAGATTAAACAAGTTTTTAGCCCCTAAAATGTATGTAATATAAGAATAATGAATAATATAACCAGTTGGAGGATATTGAATTCATACAAATCATCACACAGTGATGACTAATGAATAAAACCATATAGTGACATATATCCTGACCAATACAGATTTGGTCATCAATATGGGTGCTAAAAATGAAGTTTTTTAAAGCTATTTCACAAAGATTTTATCAATAAATATTAAAGAACACACAAAGGAAACAAAGTAAATAAATGGAAGGTTATTCATCTAAAACAGGGAGCAAGGAGAGGGTTATAGAATCAGAAAAGTTTCTATTAAAAGAGATAGAATAATAAGTAAAAGTGCATTGCTATTAATAAAGCCAGAAAAATACTTTCTACAGCACAGAAGATAGAAGCAGAGTTAGGGTAAATATTCCAGGAAAATGGCTTTTCTTATTGACCAGCAAATAGAGCAATCCATTGTTATCTATATCTATGATATAATTGTTATCTATCCATACCTATGATAATTATTTTTTGGTCCTTTCTTCAATATCACAATATAGATTGAATAAATGGGGATAATAATTGGGAATGACTTATTTCTGAATATAACATCGACAAACATAAATAGAAAGAAGAACTGATCATACAGCAGTTCCACATAATGTTGAAATATAAATTCTTATCTCGACAAGTTTTCATTGAGCAACAGGATAAAATATGATTTATTCTAGTTTGTTATTTATATTATGAAACACACTTCATACATTACTTACTTTTAGGATAAGGACCTGACCCTACTACATCAATTTCCTCTTCATCATCTTCATCTTTAGAGGTTGATTTTTGAGATGAATTAAGCCATTCAAATAATTCCTTATTTTCTGAGAATGAACTGCCAGGGAATGATATTTGAGAGTCATCTGAAATAGATCATTAAAAATTCATTAACATTTCCAAAATTGACTGAAGAAAAATGGACATAAATAAATTTCCACAAGATTAAATCGGTTATTAGTCTCATCACATTCTTTATGCTCATTTTTCCTCCCTAGGTGCATACTTAACCCATTTAGTGCGGCGGGCCGATATATCGGCTTTTGCCGCTCTGGCGAAAAGTGCGGCAGGCCGATATATTGGCTCTAGAAAAAATTTGTTCAACTTTATGACATTTAAATAAAAACATTTGTATTTCAGAAAATGTAAACAAATTTTTATTATTATTAATCAATTTAACCTCATCAACTTAAAAAAAACCGCATATAGATATGTAAACAAATAGCTTTATATTGTTTTTTTTCCCCCTTAGTTGCTACATTTAATTAAAATACCCTACGCATTTCTTGCCAGTACCCCAGGAAGAAGGATAGCACTAAGAGGGTTAAGTGAGCAAGGTAAGTGTACCCTTTCTTTTCAATACTAAGTTATGTTTTCATTGAAGAATAAGGAAGTAAAATACATTTCTATGTTATTACAATACACATCTTTAATTGGCTACAACTTTATCAAGAGTGGCAAGGCAACAAAGACTAAAAGCTTACAAGACACTATAAGATTATCAATACCTCCATCACAGCATAAATTAGACTGGGAAGAGACCTTGGACTCTATGGGACTATATCCCCAAAGTCTTCCCCACTGGAGTATATTTCTTGTTGACCATGTGTTTTCTACATCCTCAGAGAATCCTTGATTCAATAAAAGTTTCCTAACCATTCTTGAACGCATCCACTGCAAGAGAAAAGAAGTATAAAATAAAATGTTCTTTAAAAAAACACTCAAATACAAACCTAAAAAATATGATCAAGAGCTCTAATCATATAGATCCATAAAATATAAACGGTGTTGAAAATCTCTTCGGATAACATGAGAAAATTATTTATGATAAAACAGAACCATTAAATCCACTGAAGTGACCAAGATGTTAAAAAACTCATTATCATTCAGAATTCATTATCTGACGTAATTAATTTCTTCAGAATAGTGCCAATGCATCAATGGAAAGTCAGCTCACTTTTTAAATCAAGAATAATTAAGAAAACCCCAACAAATAAATAAAAATCGAGTAAAATATGATAAATTAAGGATTTGACAGTAAACAATTGCTGTTAACAAAAAATTTTTCTCTCTTTATCCTCAGGTTTAAAGAACATAACTTATCATGTAAAGTATTACACTCATACCTTTGTTCACCAATGGAGATTATTTACTGGGGCTAAGCAATCTAACACTCTTAAGATTTCTTCTTAAGTACAACAATGCTAACTAAAACTTAATTCTTTAACACTTGTATTCCAATGTTATCAGTAACTATATAAATAATAGTGATAGAGTGATCATAGTGATCATATTAGAAATTTTGATACATTTCAAAAGATGAATTAAGATTCATATCTAAATAAGCTATTACAAATAGGTAATTTCTCCATTTTCTGATTAATTCTACAATTGAAAGCTATTTTCTTAAAATTATGATAGCTTACGGCAATTGACAAAGAAAGTTAGAAATTAAATGAGATATATAAGACCATGAAAGAACTTCTATTTCATTAATGAACTTATGAATGATAATAAAATGAGAATACTCATACTTCTGATGCTTTCTGTTTAGGTAAAGGCCAACTTAAAAAGGTTGACAGTGAATCGGCACAATAAGGATGGACCATTTTGTAAGCAGGGTCAGATGCCTTTGGAGAGATGATTGGAAGACTGTTAAGAAGATGCCTTGCAGCTGCGCATGGATCACTGTGCAAACGTTTTGATAAATTGCTGTAATTGAAACAGAAAAATCAATTAATCCAACAAACTATTACAGTGCCAAATTAACTCAATATGATGAGCAATGGATTCAAGAAAATCTGATTAGAAGTAGAATTGAGCGATGTTACAATGAACTTACTTAAACACAGTAAAAGTAGCAAACATAAGCAAACACATTATTTTTACTTTAAAATCAATTTAAGAGATGCAATACCTCATCTGAGATGTGTACAATGACAGCTTTGGATCCTGAGGCACTTTTTTTGAATTTAAAAGGCTAAGAGTACTGGAAGATTTAGCATTGGGCAAGAGCAAACTGACACCAGGTTGTTTATTGGATGTTTTGATGAGTAAAGAAGTTGCTTTGATTAATCCTTGCTGAAATGAGGGAAGACAAATATTATTATTACTATGTTTTACATCATAAAGGAAAATTCACATATAATATATTTGACATGAAATAAAAATAATAATAAATGTGACTATACGAATAGTGCCACATTAATAGCAAACCATTATTAATTCTCTTGTTATACACCAGAGAAACCACTGGAATCAACAGAGCTGCATAATATGAAAATTTGATTGAGCAAAACAAATAAATAAGTTCCAGTGTAATATTTTCAGGTTAAATCAGCAAAACAATGGCTATAATAAATACTTCAATTTTAGTGATTTCATGGAATATTTATCCTCCACATGCTAAGTCTTGGCATTAAGTAAATATACAGATTACTGACTGCATTGAACTGTACTGGAGAAACTCCTCAGACAAAATCCCAAAATCATTTAGAGCAGGATATTTGAGAGATTTCATTCATTCTTTCACTTATTTTTTTAAAGAGAATTTTTTTATAAATAATTCTCAGTATAACCCTATAACATAGAAAATTGAAAAGAAAGCTAAAAGGAGGTTTTTGAACATTAACAAAATTTTACTTTGGACAACTGTTACTCAATTTCCATGAAGGTTTGATCAGTAGAATAAAATAAGGATACAAAGAAATATCTGCAAATGTTGGCCTGCAACCAGTGAGGGTCATGAAAGCTACTTTGCTCTTTTAATTTAGTTGAAGGCACTCTCCTTTGCTCTTTATATTTGTTTGAGGGCCTCCAGTTGAATATTACAAGGCCCTTTTTAACTTTATCTATTAGGGAGGGATATCATTTGGGATAGCCTTAGTTGTTGAATCATTTTTAATGCTGTCTTTCATTCTATTTATATACTATATTCATTCTATATCTATATTTTCTATTTATCCATTACCAAGGCAAAAAGTTGTGGCCGTGAATATTTGTGAGCTATCTTGGTTATGGTTATAAGCATTCCTATGTTCTACTGAGGCTCACAAAAAAAGAATTTCATAGGTCCACATTTGGCAACAATCTCTGGGGAATCAGTTGAAATATATCACGTGAAAGGTTGCAGTATGCAAGCAGCTTTGACTTGAATATATATATATCCTACATGCAGCTATATGTAACAGATGAACACAATATAAATATGTATCAAATTATTACTTCTAACAATACCCTACTAATTTCCATTAGTAATCTCCAGTTGTTAATACTACTAACCTTTGCAGTTGATGCAATCTGCTTCACTCCATGCTGGGTCTTGTTTATTCCTGATGCTATATAGTTTAACTGTCCTTTGGCACTTAATTTTAGCACTGAACATCTCCCATTCTCTTGATATTTTAAAAGAGAATTAGAAGGAGCACCTAATATCCTATGTTCTATTCTCATTGACTTCTGGGTGGGTAAGTCTTTCTCACTAGGCATATCTATCACATTGTCTAATTCCATAAGAAAACATCCATCTTCAATAACATCTTCCTGACTGGCATGACTTTTTTCTTCTTTTACAATGTTTACAGCCTGAGAGGTTCCTGGAATGCAGTCACCAATCCTCTCATCTGTAGTGGAATGAGAATCACATTCTTCAGTTTTAATTTCTGCCTTTATTTCTTGACTTGGACTTGCGCTGGATGACATGTCATTCTCCTCTTGGTCACTTGATTCAGATTCCACCTCTTGCTTTATCACCACATCGTTTTCCATGGAGTTATCTTCATCAGATCCATTATTCTCCTCATAAATTTGACTTTCTGGTGCAAGGTTTTCTGGTACGTCTTTATCGGTGTGTAACCAAATTTCTACAATTGTTTCAGATCCTAAAATGTAATAGAGAACATTCATTAGCAAAGAGAATAACAGCTTACTCTTTAATTTTCAATGATAAGCATTAAAGAAATACAGATTCACAAAAGTGCAGTTTGTAATAGTGAATACTCTCATTCAATTACTTGAATTACAATCATAAACCTCAATCACTATTACAAACTGCACTTTTGTAGAAGAGCTAAAAAACTTGGAAATGAGAAATATTGGCAACTACTTTAATTTTATTAGAAAATCGTTTACTTAAAGGTAATGAAAACCATCACAAGCTCTGATAATGTTGTTAAGTAATATAAAATCCTTCTAGAAAAGTCATGGAAACACACCATTGTAATGAACAAATTGCTAATAATAAGAAGAGTCCAAGAAAACAGCATAATTCATTATTGATAGCCTATTTTGTAGGTGACTGGAATTAGGACAGGATTTTTCTCAAATTTTAGATATTATTCAGGCTAAACAAAACTAAGATTGCCAGATAATATATTTAATAGTAATATATTTAAGAATGCAAAATATTTTCACATTTTTTAAATATTACAAATCTTCAAAAAGATGTATTTAGTAATTGCCATTTCTTTAAAAATAAAGTCACCATAAAGAAAATCAAAAGATAGATCTTACCAAGTACATCCTTAACAGAGCGTGTCTTGTCTAGCTTCAGCTGGTGGATGATATCAATGGGTTTATTAAGTGAATTCTTGAAGTGTACCTGTACCCTGATTGGAAACTCACCCCAACCCCGCCGGGATAATCTATATGGAGAAGACCTGAAAGGGTTGAATACTTATATTATTTTAAAGAAAAATTAGAAACATCCTCTTTCATCTATATGTCCCCCTTCTTTTTAGTGAGAGTTAAAAACTTTCAAATAATTTTCTGAAAATTTCTAGAGTAATTTTCTTAGATACTGATTTTTCAACCATGGCCAACTTGATCAAATTTAATGCCAAAATTTTGCGCTTTCAAGATTGACTTCATTTTTATCCAGCCTATGGAACTCTCTTATCAATATTATCATGTATGTATATAGTAAATAGCATTTAGATGACCAGTACTGGTCCTCGACCTGATGAAGCAAAAATCCTAATAAACCTGTGGTGGAGAGGGGGCAACAGCTAACAAATGAAGGAACCAAACATCTCCCAAAATAAGGGGATTCCCTTTACCAAGGGCAACTATACTCTTGGAGGGAAAATGGAAAGGTAGGATATCTTCTTGCTGTAAGTTAGGAAACTACCTTCAGAAGAAGAAGATCCATAAAATGGCAGACAGCATCAAATGGAGAAGGCAAAAGGAAACCACTCCACCAAAGACAGAAAGTATCAGCATTAAGAAAGAGGGGTCTGTTTGGTTAAATCCTTACCAAAAAGTACAATCATCCCTCAATCAGATCTACAAGTGAGAACAACTAAAGATATAGAAATACCTAAAATAACACATTTCTGGGCAGGATGTGGGATGAAGGAATTATGAGGGAATGAAAAGGAGGACAGAGGAATGCTAAGAATGGAGAATATCTGCCAAGTTAATTGCCAACAACAAATCTTTGGGTTGACCACTAAAGACAAAATCAGTAAACACAGTATAACACTGATCTGAAATTATGCTTTTCAGAAATACACGAAAATTCAAAATGATATTAAAAAACAAGTACTTACAAGTACAACAAAATCAAAATAATTATTTATATTTTTAATAATAAGAAATGAAACAGGAATTTGCTGGGAAAATGGTGCAACATAGAATTAAAGAAACTTTTTCCAATATAATAGAATGTCTTGAAAAAAATAGAGGTTGTATCAAACAAAAATGAATGTAGATCATGAATAAATAGGTTTTCACCCTTGAAACTCGGTTTTGATTTTAAACTTACTTTCCAGATAATCCCAGTATTTTTCCTAACACAGTGATTTGTTTTATGTAAGGCAACTTACAAATGAATTACAAAATTATATGAAATATGACACTCTTTTATACAAACAGATTTGAATAGATAAATATTAAATTCTGAGTACAAGAAATTAAAAATTAAATTTGTGAAGGCCATTTTAAACAGATTTCATATGCTATCTGGATTTTTGTGAGAGATTTGAACAATGATTAAGCTCACTCTTGTACTGGATGAATGTTATTTATTTTTACATGTTATGATAACAAATAGACAACAGGCTAGGTGGTTGCCATTATTTGAGGGGGGAAATAAAAAATAAATAACTCTGCCTGGTGTTCAACTGCTAAACACCCTAGTTGGGAGGGAATCCCTTCCAAAACCTTCCATAGGAAGTACTTCACAAATCAAAATTGACTCATTCAATTCACAATTGAAAACCATTAATGAAGATGAGAACAAGGAATTTTCTCTTTCAAAAACCATCTATTCATAAACAAATGTTTCTTGAGCATGTAATAGAGAAATAAAGATCTCGCTTAGATTGCTTTCAGATGTCATTGAGATTTAAATAACATTAAAAAAATTGCCAAATATGAAGGTAAACAATTTCAATCAATTTGCAGGATACAGAAACTGCTAGCAGGGCACCAAACTAGATCCAAACTGAAAACTTAAACAAAAGAGTCACTTTTGCTGGAGTGAACTTGAACCAAAACCAAAAACCATTATTTTTCCTTCGAATTTTGAATCCCAAATGTCCATATTTTACTTAAGTGTAATTTGCAGAGTTTACCAAATATGTGTAAGGACTTGCAACTGACTATTTCTAGATTTTTTTCTAAAATTTAGAGTAATGTACATGAGAATATCTAGGAATAGTAAAACATACTTTCAGAAGAATATATTATTATCATGGTCAGGAAATGGAGAGGGAAAAAAATGGTTTGAACTGGTGAAGGAGAGAAACTAAAACTGAACCAAAAATTGATTTTCTAATTGAAATGGTTGTTGTTATTATATGGGTCAGTGCCCTGCAGCTCATGGGCCTCAAAGAGGATTATTATGGATTAATGTCCAAATATTTTTACTTTAAGGTTATGTATCAAGGTAACAAAGGTATACATACTTGACTTCGACAACATCAAATGGACGATAGCTTGCATGCAGGAAAAATCTCACTTTGTCCACAAGGTGAGAAAGGTCTGCAACATTTGCTGGACCACGTACGTATATCATCCACTTGTGAGTTGCTCCATCTTCTCTACTTTCAGGAGGTATCCATCTTGACACATTGCCCACAATTATTCTGTAAACGATGGGATATATGAAAAAAGATTTACATTATAAAAAATATAGTGGTAAAACCAACTTACAGGGAAATAATTTCATAATGAGAGGCAAAAAATCTACATTGTAAAAAAAATTTAGTCTTCTGGTTAGAGTTTGCATTTTGATTTCAACAATATTTTTTTAAAACAGCAGTCTAAAAGTCCTTAAAAATATTCTAATGATAAAGTCAATCTCAATGAATAAATATCTGGATGGATTTATGTACCTCTGCTTCATCTTGCAATGTGATCCTCTTGTAGGGCTAGTGGTAAGTTTTGGATCTTTCTTTGAAACTGGTGGAATGTAACGTGGAACCTTTGTAACTTGAGAAGTTCCATCTTCAGATTTACTTAGACATGAATCAGATACACAGGTTTCTTCAGAACGGCCTTCACTTCTTTCATCATCTGGGCTATCCTTATGAAGTCCAGCAACAGCTGGGTGCATAGATTTTTTGCTACTGAAGTTCCCTGGCCAATCTGACTACAAAAAGCAAAAGGGTGAGGGCAAATAAAATTCCTTTAAAATAAATTTCACAATCTCAGAAAAGAAAAATTCCAACTATTGCTGAAAGGAGAAAAAATTAGATCCTGTCAGAGAAAGGAATGCCAACAAAAGGCATCTATTACCTGAATTTAAATCGTTGAGATAACAGCATACACTCTATAAATATGCAAGTACATAACATACCACTTTACAGTAAACATGAAATACAATGATAATGTCAAGAGATGAAAAAAATAAGAAAAATCTATAGCCACCCAGAAACAAGGGTTTAGTGATATATTCTAATTAACAGATCAATAGAAAGGCACTAAATAACGTAATCTTTCATGAATAAAAACCGAAAGTCAAGGAACTTAGCAGCTAAAACATGTTTACGTAGGAACTTCACATACCAGAGAGGTGCCACTGCCATAATACGAAGATACAACGGCATACCGTAGCAGGTGTTGAAGGCGTAAGGCTTCACTCAATCTTCCTTCAATGCTTTCTATTTCTTTTTCTCTCGTTTTTATTTCATTATCAATAACACGTTGCAAAACCGAAGTCATCCTTCTCTTTCTATCGTCCTCGGGAAGACCTAAAATTATTAAGACTAACCTTTAGATCATAGCGTTAAATAATAATACACTGACTTAGAAAGATGAATGGTTGCTGATGTTAATTTGATTCCCCCAAGAATAAAATAACGTCAGCGAAGTACAACACACACATTTTTCGAAAGATTTCAACAACTGATACCGGGACGTCTTTTTTTAATAAACAAATTTCAGGCAGCATAAATAGGAAAAAACAGTGAAAAACTCAAGAGGTTAAGATTCGTTTTCAATACCAAAATAATGTCAATCATCAATGTTTGGCAAGATTCTTTTTGAAAATTTTTATGAAAACATTAGCGTATAAATGGTATATATTCTTACTGCTATCATTATCAACTTTGACTTCATTAGGTGAGATGTCCACTTTAGAATTTTCTGAAGTCTTCCTTTTACGATTCGACATGACTGTATGTTATTCATAGAACTCATGAACGACGCGAACACAAATTTATTACAACTGAACCGCCTTAATAAACTATTGTGGCCATGAGTATCGGTCGGCAAGACTCCTTGAGCGATGTTGCCACATGGGCCTGTATTCTTGCCGCGGGCTTTCAAATATATAAAATGGATAAGCCAAAAGTTGCGAAATTACAAAAAACAGCAAACACGAGCAAACTGAATATAATATTAAAATTTGTAATTATAGCGCTAAATGTGATTACATATTAAGTATTAACATTAAGTAAAGGGAAAGTAAATCGTAAATGTGGTTATGACTTGTCCTAAAGAGGGTCTAAGTGGATTTTAGAGTGGGATAATATATAAGAAGATTGAAGAATTAAGGCTGAAGATTTTTGTTAGAAAGCTTATGAATAACTATTTATTCTTTTTCAAAGAATTTTTAACTCTAGTTTTTACTGTTTAGCATGAGGGATAAGCAGTTCGTGCCGTAATTAGCGTGTAAGAAGTACTTTCATTACGTGTGGTTATTAGTTGAAAGGAACTTAGGTCTGCACAATTCTGCTAGTCATATCGGCTTGCACTACATGTTGTACTTCTAATGAGGGAAAACATGCTGAAGCACTTTTTCAATGGAATATCTCTCACATAATATTATTTGATAGGGGAAAGAAGCATTTAAAGAAGAACTGTTTTAATCACCGCCATAACTCATTCCTGGTGATCAAACAACTTCATCATCCCTTCCTTGCTCCGCCCTCTTTACTTAGCCAACCCTCTCTTTCACTTGGTAAGGCATGCAAATAAAGGAGACATAGAAGAGCACAATCTTATAAGGAATATGACACCCATCCTCTGTCACCCGTACACAACCATTTTCCCTTTTCCTATTCCTTTCCCAACGAAGTATTCAAATACCCTTCTTAATGTTACTCCATGAATCCTACCCTCTCCTTTCATCTCGGTAATTCTTTTCCTTTCTCACTACAACCCCTTCCCCCGACGGGTATAAGTGGTAATGAATATGTCTCTGAGCCTCCTAAGAGCTTGATATTGATGCTCATACATCACATTTAACTGCCATTTTATTAAATATCAGTTTATGGGGAATAAAGCAAGTTACTAAAATTAGGACCTTGTTTCCATGGGAAAAGTTCCTTTCTGTGTATTCATTACACTTCCCGTAAGTTTTTCTGCAAAGAGAAGTGGATAGATAGGAATAATTCGCTTTCAATGGAAAAAAATCATGAAATGTGACCGAAAACGTAACAGATAAATTTTGCTACAGTTGCTTATGAAATTAAGCTTAAAAATATTTGAATTGGTATCTTCTAACTTTGTTGTGTTCTGAGCATATTCTCCATTTAACGTAAACTTACTGCAAGTAAATATACGAGAAGTTGCCAAAGATATACCTGCTTTAAAATCGCATTTAGTTTGCTCCCGGATTTTTCAGATGAAAAATGACCAAAAATATGCTTTCATTAAAAAAATCAGCTTTATCAATCTTCACTCCGCTAGTTTTTGAAATGAGCCATTAGGAATGAGGCTGTTGCGACGGAGGGGATATTAATAATAACAAGTCACACACTCAACGATTTATTTGCAAGCTATCAATTCACAAGTTCGTCAAGGTATTATTTTCTTATTAGATTAAATTGATACCATTGTTTGATACCACATGATGTTTCAAACAAACATTATTCAAACGTATCAGGCACAAAAAATGATTCAGTATACTGAACAAAACTCACCCTGTAATAAACCGCAAATACGACAAATATGTGCGTAAATATACACTGTGTGGGTGAAATAGTATAGGACGGTTGATTTTTTAATGTGAAAAATATCGAATAACCCTGAAAAAGTATTCTATTTCCGTTCAGAACTTTATGTTTGTTTCCAAAATTCCCTCCCTTTACGCGCATCTCTTTTACAAGAGAGAAGACAATTTGAAGATCGTAGAGCGTAGGCTGATCTTCAACCTTGTGGTAAGAATGCAACGTGATGTTTTGTTGTGGTGGGGATTTTAAATCTTTCGGCATTACGTAGCATGCTATAGCTCTTAATGATGAGTTATTAATATATACTGTATAATAGACGTACGTATTGAGCGGACGTAGTGCTATAGAAAATCATACAATTTTGAAAGTTTAACATGAGTAAATCTATGTTAAAATGGGAAGAGCTGAAAGTCAAGCTCAGCGCTCATGTTCTCAAAATGATACAGAAGTCAGGATTTCCAACTATGACACCGGTTCAGGTAACTTAAACCATTTGAATGTTAATTTTCTTCGTTCTACTGCAAGATTATGCATTCATGTGTCGGCTAATATTTACTTTCCAATATTTTCAAATGACGCATGCCATTAATCATGTCAGAATTAATTTTTCTCTAAGTAATTTCAACTCCTCATATTGTTTGTCTTTATCATGTAAAATGTCAATCACGTTGAAGATACAGAGGTCATGTTATTGGAAAACTGTTCATTTGAAACGTTTTGTTTTTACAGGCCGCTTGTATACCATTAATGATAAAACAGAAGGATGTCACTGTGGAAGCTGTGACAGGATCAGGAAAAACTTTGGCCTTTCTAATTCCAGTTATGGAAATGATACAGGTTTGTGATATGATTGCAGTGGAATTTTCCGTACTCTGTTACAAATAGGAAATCAATATTCGCATGCTTTTTCTATTAGAAAAGACGTGACGATCTCCGCCCAAAAGAAGTATTTGCAATCATCGTCTCTCCAACTAGAGAACTTGCCACTCAAACGTGGGAAGTTCTGTCGAATTTAGTAGAACTTCTTCCTCCAGAAGCAAGGAAGCCATCCTACAGCCTTTTGGTTGGAGGGGTTGGAGGAGAGGCATCTGTATTGGCCGATGCTTTGAAACTGAGCGAAGGAAAAGGTTGCAATATACTTGTTGTTACTCCCGGACGTCTAGAAGATTTAATGATTCATCATGGAAGTAACAGTGGCCTGCCTGCTGCTGTTAAGAATTTGGTTTGTTACAAAGATCACTTTGCTGATGAATATAGCATTCTCCCCCCTATGTTTGGGAACGATTTTATTTATCCAGCAATAATTTTAATTTGAAAAATTTCAGGAAATATTGGTTTTGGATGAAGCTGATAGACTCCTTGAGAGTGGCCTAGAAAAGAGTGTTTGTGCTGTTCTTCCACTGTTACCACGTCTTCGACGTACTGCACTTTTCTCTGCAACAGGTGTTAAGGATACCGCATACCTCGTTCGTGCTGGTTTACGCAATCCAGTACAAGTGACTGTTACGGAGAAGAAAAAGCGTTGTGTCAGCAATGAAGAACTCCAAGCTGGGAGGGTATGTAAAATTCAGTTTTGAATTTTGTTTGCTTGTGATAATCAATATTATATTCTCTTTTAGGGATTGTTCTTTAAATTTCAGTCAGAAATGCAGTTTGTGTATCATATTTTAGAAATAATTTTTCTGATGAACCAAATCAGAATTAATTCAGGAGTCCATTGATATTTCTGTACACATTTTAAGGCTTGGATGAATTCTTATTTACAAGCACATAATTTTGATGGAAATAGGTTTTAATATGAATTTATTCTTTGAGGATAATGAAAGATTAACTAACAATTTCTACTGTATAGTCATCTTTTTATTTTATGTTTTTTATTGATCTTGGCTTTTAATTATCAATTCATCAGCACATTAAGGGAGTATTTTTCATTAGCAAGATTTTAAGTGTTAATTATAAATATCTGAATTTTGTTTGGCAAAAAACTTTTGGCTTGATGAGTAATGTTGTTTTTCTGATTGATTTCTAAAAAATGTATTAAAATGGCATGTTCCTATTTTCAGGGAGATGAGGAAAATGCAGAAGAAAATTTAAGAACCCCCTCGAGTTTAGATAATTTTTATGCAGTCTGTCAGCCACAAAGCAAATTAGCTCAACTCATATCATTCTTAAGATCTCTGAAGACTCCTATCAAAGTCATGCTGTTCCTTCCTACATGTGCATGTGTGGAATATTTTTCTGTAGTGATTAAAGAGTAAGTATTACTATGGCCTATTTAAAAATTTCCTGCAGTAGGCACAACTCAATGTTTGGGTGGGTAGCCAGTGGCCAGCATTGCTCTCTAGTACCATCTACATCTGCCTCAATTCACTTTGTTTAGTTTCAATAAAATGAAAATTGAGGCATGCCATCATTGAACAAATTTAATCAAGTATGGTAATGATCGGTAAAGATGCTGATGTTAGCTGCTTGATTGAAAATCTGGGATAACATGTGGTACTGAACCTGTCCTTGAGTTGTGTGAGAGCCAGTGAATAAGCTATAGGAGTTAAACATCATTAAGGAAAGTTTGCCAATCATCGATTTCAACCCTTTGTTTTCCTCTTAAATTTAAAATCTGTAAGTTTATGACACGGTGTCATATCATTGGATATCAAAGTGACAAGGTTAACAACTACTTGATGTATGAATAGGATATTTATGAATTCTCATTCAAGATGTTACAGAATTAAGTTCGCACTCCAAATAATTATATTTACAGACGCAGATAGGGTAACAGAGGATTAAAATATATTTACAAATAACATCTATGAACATCTTCAAGAGAAACAAATGGTTTTATCTCAAAACAATGCTGTATTGCAAAAAGTTAACATCCACTTTTTGAGAGGAAGATCATTTTATAAATTTTCATGTTGATATTGTTATAATTAAATTGTAATTACTTATGACTTCTAATTGCTACTAAATTATTCAGTTACCCATGTTGCTTAACTAGCTTTCTGTTTTCCAAGAGAAAAGAGCAATATATATTTATTAGTGTTTTTTTTCCCATCATTTAAAATCTATTTTTATCTTCAAAGATATCACTCATGTAGCACAGAGTACTGTAGCACAGAGTACTGTAGGACAGAGTACTGTAGCACAGAGTACTATACTATCCAGCCTGCCAAGTTAGGACTACTTAGCTAGACAATAATTTACAAGTAGTAGTATTGTTAAAAGAGCTTCAATAGCTGAGGTCATTTTGCACATGTGGGCTCCCAACCTGGGGCAGCTTTCATCAAAGTGGAATGTGTTATTTATTTATTGTAGTGGAGTCGCGCCAAGGTCATGCCAGCAATGGCATGCCCTTTCCCCCATTAGAGGAAAGGAATTTTCTGTAAGTACCTTTCTTTTGTATATATAGACAGCTGTCCTGCATATTGAGGCACTCTTATAGCCGAAGGGAGTGACCTGGACTTCTTGAGAGAATTTCATTTTGCTGCTCGGCCAATAAATACAACATGTATATAGTTATTTAACCCAATATTTTACAGTTTATTGTTTTGATGAGTAGAGGATTTACCAAATAAACTCTTGGGGAAGTTAGGAAATTTGTTGAAGATTTGAAGAAGAAAAGTATTTGTGGAGTTGATGAGATAAATCTTGTGAAAGTGAATAACTTCAAGCAGGAACATGTTCTTAAAAATTCTGTTTGAGCTTTCCTATGTTGATCATCTGCATAGTTATTATAAAGAAAAAATGGAAAAAATATTGCTCTATACCTTAAGTAGATTTTTATATAAAATATTTGTAAACTCTAGTTCAGCTATGATGTGTGTTTATTTCCTTTCACAATTTTTTTTTATTTACAGGTTCATAAAGGATCTCTCGTTGTTTAGCATTCATGGAAAAATGAAGCAGAAACGGTACAAAATATTTGATGCATTCAGAAAATGTGATTCAGGTGGGTTATTATCGAGTAATGTAATTGTTTCGTAAAGAATCAGATGCTTCAAGTTTACTTATGTTACCTCATAAATTAAGCAATTTCCTTTTTGGTTGCTTTAATGGAAGAAAATTTAAATGCAGATTTTCTTTCTTGTTTTTTCAGCTTATTGTGTATGTAATATTTTGCTTAGTATTATTTCCCTAACATGAATCTCAGAGTATATTGTTAAATATATCCTCAGGGAAAATTTTACAAAATTTCTGTTGTGACTATACTTGATAGCTTTTTCTATGCAGAAATAATATGTTTTCATTATACAAACTGCTTTTCCATTTTAAGAGTTGCTATAAATCACATCCAAAATGAATCATTCTAGTTCCAAGCTTAAAGGAGCCCTAAATAAATGATAAAGCATGTAAAGAAATGGTCATGTAATAGTTCTATGTGACATTTTCTGCAGATGGGATATTGCATACTTTCTCTGGTCTGGGCTGGACTAATTTGCCGAAATTGGCCAAATCTCTGACCTGAAATTTTATCATGTGCCAATCAAAATTTTTGATAATGTATTATTTAATGTGTTGATATTTGATTTGTATGCATAAAAACTGCTGAAATGAACAAAATTATAAATGGTTTAACCCTAAAAATAAAAAATTAATTTGGCAAGGATTTGTTTTGCATGCCAAAAACTAGTCATCGGTGTGCTAAGGGTTGGCAACCCCTGATCTTGACATTTTAATATGTCTAATACTCCTACACGCTCGAAACAAATGTTTCATCATGTGTATAATAACTTTTAATTGTGAGTTTTTAGTCAAACAAACTTGGTGCTTAATCATGTCAGTGATGTCAAATGAGTTTAAAAGGTATTGGGGTAAAGTTTAAATGTTTGTTTCATAAGATAGATTTACTGAATAGTACAATCTTGGCAGTTGTGCTGTAAATGTTGTTTTTAATTATAGCATCATTATCTCACCTTTATAATCCACTCAGGTCTTCTTGTTTGCACTGATGTAATGGCCCGTGGAGTAGATGTACCACAAGTAAATTGGGTGATTCAGTATGAACCTCCTTCCTCTGCTGCTGCTTTTGTCCATCGGTGTGGTCGCACCGCAAGAATGGGGAACGAGGGTTCAGCCTTGTTATTGCTTCTGCCTTCTGAACTGCCATACCTTACTTTTTTGGAGTTAAATCAAAAGGTATGTTTTTTCATTTAGCTAATTTATTTTACTTTCCTGTTTCTCTTAGTAATTTTATACCCCTTCTCACACTATAGGTGGAACTTACTGAAATGAAAATGCCTGGAGAAGTAATGGATAAAGAGGTTTTGGAAACATGCCATCGTTTGCAAATGAAACAGAGGGAAATTTTTGATGCAGCTAATAGGGCTTTTGTATCCTCGGTGCAAGCTTATGTCAAGCATGAATGCAGTTTAATTTTAAGACTAAAAGGCAAATATTTCTTAGTTATTTGGCTTCTATTTAGATTTTTAGTGGCTAAGAATAAGTAATTACAAATGAATATCGTAAAAATTTTGGAATCTTCTCCATTTCTCTATATCATCCTGGTTTGATTCCAGATATCAACTTGGGACTAATGGCTACCAGCTATGGATTACTTCGGTTGCCAAAGATGCCCGAAATTAAAGACAGGATTGTATCGGAGTTTACTTCTGTAGATATTGACATCAATACCATCGCTTATAGGTATGTTGTCTTAGGGTGTTTAATTTTGAATTTTGATATTCTCTGATGGACTTATTGAATAAAAATAACACTAATGAGATGAGAATTAGAGAGATTTCTGCTCAATATTTTTCTTTAATTTACATTTTTAATACAGTATTTTTTTGTATAGAAGACACCCTAGTTTTGGAATTCGTTTTGGGGAAAATTATAACATGATTTTAGCACTATCCGTTTGCTATGGTGCTTGGTCCAACTAAAATTACAACCTTTTGAAGAGTTGACTCTGGGAATTTTACATTCCAAGAGTAGTAAATACTGGGAGATTCCAGGGGACTATCTAAAGCACAACTTCAATCGCCATAGAATATACATTCCTCATAAATGAATAGCATAATTGTGTAATTTGATCACAATTGAACTTCCTCTACCCAGATATGCAGTTGTGGATGTCTTAATGTGATTTCTGTGACAGATTTATAGAAATTGTCTGATAGTGCAGATATCTCAGGAAACTTCCAAAAATTTTTCCAAATATCTCGAGACAAATATGTTCCAAGGATGGAATATTATTTGGATTATGTACGACTCTTTACATTATACTATAAATTCAAATAATGGCTGATATTTTGCAATAATCTGTAAATTAGTCTTTGAACCATAAGATGAGTATAGCTGAGGAGAAAAACACCTCAATCCAGGAGGTAGGAGATTTTAAAAATTGTCCAGTTGCAGAGTCTTTTGCTGAATCTGGGGAAGTCAGTAACTCTATGTCCTCCCAACAGACTTAATGATTAATAATGATAGCTTACCAAAAGGACCTTAACTGGAATGGGAAAACAAAACTTTTCCTGTAATATCTGCTAAACAATACTTCAGATTGCAAATCTAAGATGTATGATTTTTGGAAGCTCTAAAATATAGAAAAAATGCGACTTAGACTATAGAATATATAGTAATTTATTATGGTTTGGGATTAAAATGAAGCATTTATTCAATCAAATAAATGGAGAAATTCATCAATCATGGCTATAATTGGATTTTAGTGACAAGCAGAGGGAGAAAGCTAGATTGGAAAAGTTGAAAGAGTTCAAAGAGACTGGAAAGTGGCCAACAAAGAAGAAGGAAGGGCACAAAATGAAGCAGACTCTTCCTTGGTGTGAGAGCAAGGAAAAAAAGATTGAAAGAAAGCTAAGGAAAAAGGAGATGAAGGAAAAGAGGAAAAAAGATAAGGGTCGCCAATTAAAGAAAAAGGCTTCCAAGCTATCACAAGAGGAGATTGAAGAGCTGGCAAGGGATGCAGCTCTGATAAGAAAACTTAGGAATAAGAAGGTATACTATATCCTTTGCTTATCTTTATCTCATTTATGTATGTGTGTAATGAATCACAGACGATTTTATATGTTAAAATCTTCCTCTTACTTTTTGAATGATTAAGAATTTGGTTTTAATTAACATCATTGTATTGGCTATTTGTTGATGCACGTTCAATTTAGTTTTGGACCATTCATGGTGTCTATTACAAATATAGGTATATAGTGAATAACTTTCTAAATCGCTATACAGACCAGTTTCCACCAATCTTTTCCCATTCTCAGAATGGAAGTTACTGTGTAGAATTAATGATAAGTTGATTTTTCAAGGTTAACAACTAAATTTTTGGGTGTAACGTGGATGGTAATTCAAATTGGAAGCCTGAAATCAACTACTTTGCTAAGACTGAGCTCTATGTGCTTTCTCTTTGATGCTATTACATAGTCAACATTGACATAATATTCTTTTTTATGGTGAATTCTACTTTCAAGTCATGTACTATTTTATTTCCTGGGGTAATGTGCCTCACATTCATCACCAACAACTAGAAAAAATACAAAGGAGTCGTCAAAATTCATATTCACTGTTTATTTCATCATTCATATTTTTGCTTTTTTTACTTTAGTAATTAGAGTTTAATTGAACATTTATTTATATATGTTGTGATTATAGAAAGTTTATATTTTGTAAACAATTACTATTATTGTAAATTATGCTAAGGTGATTCTCAACAGGTTTTCCAAAACTCACTTCACAGTCTCTTGACAGACAAAATTACTTAAATAAAGAGCATGTAAACTGTTAGAGAACTAGACAGCTCTTCCTTAGTGAATAATAATAATGAAGAAAATCATCTTTGGTTGTCGGCTAAGTTCAACTTAACAAGTTTGAAACTTAATCAGCTGACAACCCGAGATGATTCACTTCATATTAGAGATCTGTCGTGTCCCGAGAGATTGAAACTGCTTAACAAACAGCCATGTAGTCTTAAATAAATTGTGTCATATTTTACAAGGGAGACTAACAGCGTACTTTCTGAATAAAATAGGTTACTTTGTAAAAGAATTTTTAATAGCATTTTTTGTTAATTGTTATATTAGTGATATATTAAAATAGTGATATTTATGCTTAATTTAAATTACTCCTATTGTATAATTTTTTCTGTAAACAATTTCAATTCAATTACACCTTTGTGTACATTGTTGTTTATTTGATGCATCATATCTAGTTTTACAGTTTAATTAATAGATAGCAAAGTTTTTTAGGCCTTATCTTTACAGCTTGATGTCAGATGTTTTAAGACTTAATTCTCGTTTCTTATCTTTGCAACTTCTTTTAGATATGAATATTGATATGGAAAGTTTACAGTAGAATAATTAAATCTAAATTTGGTTTTTCCCACAATTCAAAGTTTGGGTTAAGATTGCCATCATCACCTGATTAAATGGGCTGATCACTTATAAAATAAAGTTATTTGCGGATATAAGTACAGTTATATGTCATGGTTCCTTTACAGTTTCATATCCAATCCAATAAAGTTGTGATTTTTTAAAATGATAGTTTGAATTAATGTTTATTCCACTGTTGACCTTTACAGATAACAAAAGAAAAGTTTGATGAAGAATTTGGCCTAGATGAGGAAATGGAGGATACTTGAAGGAGCTGTAAATAAAGATCATTTTTGTATAAATATAATGTATTTATGAAATTATTTTATATAAATACTCCTGCTATCATCTCCAATCCATGTCATGCTTGAGATTACCAAATAAAGTAATTGAAGACTATCTTAAGGTAATAATCAACTGCTGTTAAACCTCTACCACTAATATGGCTGGATAAGTATTATAATGAAATTTTATCATAAGAAATGCAGAATATATAATGTGACTGATTAATCTTTAATGTCAGTTTTTATTTTTATGTCATCCGTGGCCCTACAATTGTCTTCAGACAGAAGGTTCTGGTTAGGGTTCAAGAATTTCAATTTTGCTGTGTGTTTGGTTTTCAGTCTGTATGAAGTGATTCTTTCTTTCCTTTTAGGTTTGATTCCCTGTGTGAAATTAATGAAAAATTACCTTTTCTAAGGTAGTAATCTTAAGCTTAAGGGTGGTTTTACAGAGTTTCTGAAATTTTGTAAGTTAACTGACCAACTCTTTTTAACCTGGTAATATCGAGCAATAAGGCAAACATATTTCTTCCATTCGTTACAGTATTTCATTAAGTAATTGTAAACTTGCAACCAATTATACAATTTTATTTGCCTTAAGGTTTCTTACCTTCATTATTTGCTGAACTGATGATATTATTTGGTTGTTTAAAAATGTCTGCACATAAAAGGCAATTTATAATAGCAGTATTGTTAGAAGTAACAACAAAGGTCATTTCTCACATATGGGCCCCACTGGACATTTAACCTGGGATCACTTCCACCAAAGGCTAATGTAAAGCCCCAATGGCTATCCAAGAGCCAAAAGGTAAGTTATCTCACAGTTTTAGTACATGGACTTTTCCAAAAAGATTTTCTTGCAATATCTCTTATATTTTGTTTCAAATTTTTGCAGATAATACATATTGTGGGTGTGCCAACATTATGAAATAACAGCAATTGCAAGTTTAAAAATGACAAATGTAAATTAAGCTTCCCATTAAGGTAGTTTTCAACATCTTTAATTAAGTATTCAACATAAAACGATAAAATGTAATGATTAAGACTGGAGAATTGATTTAAAAAATTCTATATTCAATATATATACATTACATAACAAGGGAAGAAATACATTCCTAATTTCCTATGATGCCACTGATGATCTGTGGAAAGAAAGAAAAATTTCATTGCAGGAGTTAAATTTTATTTACACTTTCAAAGCATGTAGACCTTTTGAGAAAGTTATTAACTTATACAGAAATATAAACAATTAATTCATGCGTCGTTGTTTAACTTTTAATAGACAAGAGCTCACAGAGCAGAGGCAAATTAACTAGAAATGCATGCTTAAAATAGGAAATGAACTAATTTATCGTGCAAGTTGATGACAGCCAAACGAGATGATGTATCTGATTAGTGCTTTATGAATTTAAGTACACAAGGGTAAAGCGTTGATGCAGTTTCCTCTGATAATAACGAAGTTTATCTTCACACAGTCAACGTGACATAACCACGACGAAAATTCAGAAACGGGTTAAATACGAATTAAAGGCGGATACTGATAATATTTTCCCGGAAACAATCTGATAGAAATATACGGTAAGAACCACTATCAAATATTTACCAAATATACTTCTCATAAGCCTTAAATAGACAATAAATCAATGACCGATACAAGTAATTGATAAACTTGCAATTCTTTCAGATAACAGGTACTAGAACAGTTTATGACGAAGTTTCACATAATTTAACAACGTCCAACAAAGATTTATGCATAGCGTAAACTACCTTTCGATATTTAAACCATATTTTCGAATAGTTTAAATTTCACACCCACGTAGTAAAACTTCCGAGAGAGTCGTGTATTTCATTTGAAAATATCTGATTACCGAATTCAACATACCTGTATTTTTGCCTAGGGAATCAATACTCATTTTTCTTCTTTAAACCCTAAATTGTAATAGGGCATGTACTGCAAGACAGTTTTCCAATCAGTTGCATAACATAGCACAGAAAAGCCTGCGGCTCCAAATGCAGCAGCGGACGGGATCCTATTAAGTTGTATTAACAGCAATACAATTTAGTAAATAGGATGCTTTTCAGATTCTTGGATTTTAAGATAATAAGAGTTATGAAGAAAGGCCAAATTTCATTCGTAAACAATTAGTTGGTATGAAAGCTGGCATCTTGGCTTTGAAATTTATAATTGATTTTTACTGTAATCGTAGCTTGGTGACTAAAAATAATACGCAAAATATGTAACTTTAAGTTAGCCGAATTGACAATTTCATCGTAGAAGTACAAACAATCACCGGTTAATTGCCTTTAAAAGTTTTGGTAACACTAACTCCAGGAAAGGAAGCAGGGCTAGCCGAGCTTCCCCAACGGGATAATTCGACATGTAAGAGGCAAATATGTACATTCGCATATCGACGTAAAAGATATACTAAATTTTGAGAACTATTGTGGAAAACAAAGCTTGAGTTGGAAAATTTTTACATGCAGCTGCGAAAACTTACCATTGCTTAGCTTGATCTATGTGCCTTTTCCCCAAAGCCCTAAATGGACCAGGTAAACTGAGTCTACTGCCAACACCAGACATTATCTGTTAAAAATAGATTCGTTAATTGTTTTCACTAAGACACTGATTTATTAAATTCATATTTCTACCATCGAACCTACGGTTAAGAAGAACTCACAGCCGTGAAGTGAACGAGAAGATAGACTATCGCAAAATGAACTTTCGTTGCGATATTGGATCGTCTTTCCGTCTTTCGAGCATCCAGAGACCTCTTGCCTCTTGCAATCATGTTACATCGCCAAAAAATTGACGTATGAAATGACCTCAGAAGCGTTTGGAGCGGTGTATTAGAAATCGGGGTGTTATAATTTTACTATCTACTAGATATAAAAACTCTAACGATTTTTAATTGTTATTATCTGGATGAAAATTTGAAATAATTCAGAATGTTCAGCCGTATTCCTTTGCTCATTTCCTTTGCAGCTTTTGTATTTTTATGTTCACGTTTGGGTATGTGAAATTTATACTCTCAGATAAATACTAATTGACGTAATAAAACTCGGTGATTAACGTGATTTATTTTTGTCAGTGACACTTTGTTGTACTGTAATAGCTTATTATCTTATCCCAGGGGTCGGAGATGCTTCTGATGTCAATGTAAAGGGTTGTCACTGTGTCAATTATACTTGTGGTTGCTGTAGTCACTTGGAAGAAGAAAGGGTCTACTTGAATGCCACGGGTAGGTAGATCAAATGATACTATTGACGTCTTAGCAAGGCCTAGATACGAATCTAATTTACTATTAAAGATATTTCTTATAGCGGGAAGTGTTTTCAATATTGATTCAAGGATTCCACCCGGTAGTTTATCGTTGGAATCCGAAGCCGTAAAAAAGTAGTTTATTGAAGTAACCTTATGGATACTTTTATACAACGAATTAATGTGCGTGAACTCGACGTTCTGTATGTACTTCAGGAGTCTAAAGATGTGCATAACAATTCTTTTATGAAATTGATCTTGATTTTCAGAAATGGTAAACATCACTATACCTGTAAAGATATTGGAACAATACCATCCCTTAAAATAATCGATTTATTTAAAATAAGTCGTTTTTACAATTACAAATTCTGACATTAAACTTACGTTCTTTCTCATTAACACAGGAGTTAATCTCGGAAAAAGAAACTAGAAACTGAATGTATTAAGTTACCCCTCTCCACAATCAATTAGGTTTTGATCGTTTTAGTTTTCTCGCAGAATCTTGATTCCTCTGTTTTAATTTGGTCGTGGAATTCTTCAAAACTTGTGGTTCTTCAATTAATTTTTCATTCAACTATTATTCTATTGTCAATGTTTGTTGTAGAAGATGTTGATGGGTTAACAGCTCTTTCTTGGACATCTACGTATATGCTCTACGTATGCTCTTGTAATTCTTATCATTCACGCTTCAAAATTGAGATTTTTTGAGTAAGACTGGAGAATAGCAAATGCTGCTGTATTTGTTGATGTTAATTATATGTTAATGTTATGATTAATGTATATGTTAATTAACTCTTTATCTGCTCCCGTAAGGTAATCATTAGTTCAAACTTCTTTTGTATTGTTCATAGAATGTTTTTTCCTATGTATAATAGAGATGTACGTTTAGATGGTGGGATGAAATTTATTTCTCTTCTCAAGTAGTTAACTAGTAGAGAATCTAGAAGAGTTAATCTAATTGTTCAGAATATCTCAGTGCTTAAAATGGAAGCTCCTATTCACTGAATTTTGTCATAAGAGCCTGTAATTTTAGATTGCAGAAATTAATGTATCTGAGAATTTGAAAGCTTAACAACCTTTTAATAGTAGCACATTCCTTAATAAAATCCATAGGTGTTGTATTGCTAACACTAGAGAAAGACTGTACTTTTCCTTAATATTCTGTCTTTTCTACAGTATGTTTCATGTCCAGTTGATTTTAATGTTATTCAACAAAAATGCAATCCTTAGAGTCCTTAGAGCTTATGATATGAGAGAAATGAAAAATGTTTTTTTATCCACATATAATGGAGGTAAAAATTGATCTTGATGCAATCCACGTAAATATAATTTTTAGTTTTGGTTACCTATTATGCTCAATATAATCAGATACTGCTGTTATCAGATTATGGCATACACCAGCACCATACTTTCCAGAAGGAAATTTTGGTGAAAAAATTTAATATCAGGGATTGGAACCAAACTTGTATTACTTAATAGACACATTTATTAATACGTATAGCATTTATAAGACTTTTTAAAATGAGATTTCATTTAAAATACGGAATAAATACAAAAAGGCAATTAAAACGAGTTTCATTTGATTGAATTCTAATAAAAAGTAGCATAGCCATGTATTGCTGGTAGAATTTCAGTGGTACATTTTTGGAAAAATGTGCTTGTTGTATGCTGATAAATTCTAACCTTTTAGGTACCTACTCAATTAAATTGTGTGAATTTGCTTGAGATGTGTACTTTAAGGGCTAGTCAGAGGTTGTCATATTGAATAATGGATTTTGTATAGGCAAACAACTTGCAAGGAATCAAGTGATTGTTCAACTTTGCTGTTATACAAATGTGTAAACAATCATGAATATTCTATTTTAAGGAACGTAACCTTGTATATGGAAACAAATAATAACTATTATAATGTATAATTGTGGTAAAAGGCAATTGGTGTGTGCGTTTGTTACTGTCTATCGCAGTAGTGAGTGATGGTCTTTAGATAATGAGAATTGAGTGGACTTATGGCATGCATATAAAATATGCAATCTGTACAATAGTACCAGTATTTTGTCAATGAAAAAATCTTAAGCCTGTCATTGATGTAGCAACAGTTAATTTTAGAATCTCTCACGATGGTTTGACTCCACATTGACACATAAGTTCTCTGTCTTATCATGTATGGCTCTCTTTTGACGAAAGATTCACCATACCTATATCTGTCAGACTGCATTCCATACTATGGACAGCATTTGAGAAAGGTTGGAATGTGGGATTGCGAGAAAAGAGGTGGAAATACTATCCAATTGATTGATTTGGCCCCTTTATTGGCAACTAGCCTCTTAGGTTTATGGATCGCACAAATATGAGGACATCCTAATGCTACATGAGAGATACATTCCTGACAACAGCCCACCCCAAGGGAGAGTAGCTGTATTGTTTGTCACACATTGCAGAATTCCATGATATTTGTGTCTACCATCCTGAGAAAGATGTTTGACTTTGTGTAACATCTCATGTCATCCTGCACCTTGAAAAAAGTGTTTTGGAGCAGGTTTGGGCACATCATCCAAAGAGTGCTGTTAACGCGTGAAGGCCTACAGATATGTGGAGGTGTGCCTTTAGTGGGAGGCATGGGCTGATATGATGTATCTTCATGTAATGTTTACCATGAATCCCATTCCTGTGCAACTATAGATGAACATAATGTGGATCTTGCGGCTCCTAGAGAAGAGGAACAATCTTTCCAATGTTGATGAGATTCAAACTTGTTTTATCTTAGACATTATGGAGAGGGGAACCCACAACCTTCATGTCATTTTTGGTTGTGGACTGAAGAACCCAAATGACTCAGTGGTCATGGTAATTTTTTGTCTGATTTGCTTTGGGACAGCATCATGGGACTATTTCTCAACAGGGCAACAACTGTCTGCAGATTGCAAATGTGTCGACTGACTGCCTTCCTCATGTTGATGTCCTATAGTGGGATCTATGATCCCTCATTAAATGATCATGTGTAGGATAGTACCTCAGAATCTGTGCTGATTTGATCCATCTTGAGAGTCAGATACAGCAGCTATAGGTTAACTTGAAGAGGGTGAGGAGATAACTGCATTATGAAAATCTTTCGTATCTAGTGGCTGAATGAATTCAGGCCTTAGAAGTGCTAAACCCTACAGACATTGTGTTATTGTGTCATTGTAATGCAAATGCTCTCAGATGCCGGTTGGGAATCCTCGAAAGAAAGGAGATTAGAAGTTTGGCTGCGATTGTTAGATAAATTCAGAGGAAATACATTTTCGGAAGACGTAATTGGTATTATGCGACCCCCCCTGCTACTTTGGCCGATCCGACAGTGAGCATAAAATAAGAAAAATAGACGCGAGGACAAGTCGTTTTAGGGACTCTTTTTTCCGCGAACAATACGCGATAATAATAAATTAAAGAAGTAATTCAACTCTTGGTGTTTACACCCCCTGCCACATGCCGGAAGGCAGCTTGCAGGGTACTTATGTAGATGTAGATGTATATGTTATGTATGTAACTTTTCCAAGTTCATAAATTTCTTTGCCAGTGAATGGAAAGAAACAATTCTAAGCCTTTCCTTAAACCTTAATTCTATGATTACACTTAATTTTTTATGTCAGCATGAATTTCTTAGATTACACAATTTTTTATGGTTGCACATGGATATCACTTTTAAATATGACTGTATGAATCTGTATTGTTATCAAGCATAGTTTATTTAATTAACATTTTCGTTTAATTCTTACCCAAGTTTTAAAAATGTTCAGTGAAGGTAGGAGAAGAAATTTTTATGTTGCTCTGACTGCAATCTTTTGCTGTTTAAGCACTTGTAGGTTAGCACCTTAGGTACCCCAAAGTATTATACCATAACCAAGTTTTTAAGAGGGTTTGCTTGGTGTACATTGTAAGACATGTTACTGTTGCTACTCCTTAAGTCTTATTCAAGAAATTACTTTCTAAGGTTTCTTGTTAAACTATCAATATGTGAATACTATCTTAACAATAGATTTACAGTCGTAGAGACCAGGTAGATGGCCCAAATTGGCAAAATTATTCTTGTGTTTTAATCTTAAAATATTTGTTATTAATTCCCTAAAATTTATGCTATGGGTATGTTTAATATGAAATGCAAAAAAAAAATGTCAGCTAAAACTGATAGAATTTTTTATGCATGAATTTCTGTTTAGATTTACCAGACAAAAGCAAACTGATGTTGCTAACAAGTTAAATATGCATAGACCTAGCCATGGCTGGTTAAGTCATTGAAATTTAGATAAATTTTATCTGAATAACCACGACTCAATTTGGGAGGAACCCTGGTTGATTTTAATGTTATCAATGCAATTTCCTTTCAGTTTGTATCAACGCAACTTATCTAAAGAAGGATTATGGAGTGTCTGTTGTCTTTACCTTTAACAAATTTGTTGTGTTCAACGAAACTGTTTCTGGTGAGTGAAAGATATTATATATTATATTATAAAGATTAATATTAAGATACTCACTGAATTTTGTCATAAGAGCCTGTAATTTTAGATTGCAGAAATTAATGTATCTGAGAATTTGAAAGCTTAACAACCTTTTAATAGTAGCACANGGTGCAGCAATGATTCTCTACCATCATTCAAGAATTAATTTCTGAGACTTTAATTTGTCTCTAATCTCTTTGTCTAGGGACCCATGATTTGGACCTTAATTTGTGGAGTAGTAACAGGTGTGATTTATATTTGAGAGTGAATAAATTTTTAGTTTTTGAACTTTCAAGGATCAAGTTTTCTTTCTCCTTTATCTGACAATGTTATCAGGGGCAACTTACTCTCAATAAGACTGCTTTTCAAATGAAACCTTCAAGTTAACAAACATTTTATATTAATGGTTGCTAAATGATCTACCTGTTTCATATTTAGCATATTCTATTTTTGTCTTTTGTTCTATTTTCATACATTTTTTTGCCATTAAATCTTATGCTTGGGAAAAATTGAAAATCGACTGTAAGAAATTGTTGAAGACTAGATAAAATTGAAAGACCAAATGTGAGGCTAATTTCAGATTCTCAAGAGCAGCTTTTTTTTCAGCTAAAATATTACAGCTGTAATAAGCAAAAAGTAATTGAGGAAAAAGATAGTAAATTTGTATCTGCAAATGAGTATTTTATTTCACACTCTTATAGAAGTGTTTTAGTAATCATTAATAAATAATTATATACTTTAACTGGATTATTTCTGACTCTCTTATCTTATTCTACTTACAGCTAGGAATCCTCCTCCTATCTGCATAGGAGCACCATATTTGGAAAGATATGTTGAAATGTGTGTACAATTTTATGATCTCCAAGCTAGCCGTAAAAGATTCCATGGATGTTTGAAAGCTGAAGTCACTATGGCGAGAGTTGAAGTTGCTAAGTATGACTTAGGGTGCTTTCATATTGGAAATTTGCATAAATCACAAGACATTGAAAATGAAATAAATTTCATTCCATCAGTTTCACTAATTTAATCTTGGAAACATTTGAAGAATCCTTTGAAAATATAATTCTCATTTATTTTTATGTGATTTGTATATGTTCTTGTTATTGTTCTTGGGGTAGGAACATTCAATTATGCATTTATTGAACTTTTTAATACCAATAAATAATATGTATTACTGGTTCTATATTGTATATATACTTTAAATTACCTTGTTTTGTACTTATATTTTTGCTCTATCAAATCTGTCCAATTGAATTATGGTATCTAAATAAGAGTTTATTTGCTTTGGTTTGAATATTTCACTCAGGTCATACAGTAAAATTTCCAATCCATTCATAGGCTAGATGAAAATAATTCAATTCAGTAAGTATTGCTTGAAATAATTTGAGGTGGAAAGGGTGCCAAATCTTATTTCATTCCAGTATGCAAAATATTTTCGTATAAAAATAAGAATCCTTAATATTTCTGATTAAAATCTGTCTATGTCAGAAGATGAATTTAAGTATGAAGAATCAAATTTTAATATATTATCCTGAAGTGGATGGATATATTTGTAATCTAATTATGGAAAATTTAAG
>KZ309083.1:401730-426176 GCA_000376725.2 Ladona fulva | reverse complement strand
TATAAATATATATATCCGGAGAAGCGTCTATATAAAGATATATATCCGGAGAAGCGTCTATATAAAGAGATATATCCGGAGAAGCGTCTATATAAAGAGATATATACGAGTAAAAGTTACTTGCATAGTGCAAGTTTAATGTAAGATATATTAACTAAGGCATTACACACCACCTGCAACACTCATCCTTCCATACACCGAGTTCCATGCACCAACTACAATAACCTAAACGAATTATTCATAATACGTGCTTACGAAATGTCCTAGCATCGAACCTGGGTCTATGAGGACAAATATTCTTACGGCATACGATAGAAATCCCTATCTTCTATAGATGTAGCGAATTTCAGCCTTCTACCTGCCCGGGAAATACCGTTACGAATTTTTGAAAATTTGGTAATTCGAATGGTCCTGGGATCGAACCTGAGCCTTTATGGCAAAAAGCTTTACGGCATACGATAGACATTCATCTATTCTAACAACACCGGTAATTGCAAGTTTCTATCTTAACGCTTAAAGAAACTTGCATACTGCAAGCTTAATCTAATATAGATTAACTAAGGCTTTGCACACCTCCTGCAACACTCCACCTGCCTACACTGAGTGCCATCCTCAAAGTACATTACCCTAAACGAATTATTCAAAATACGTCCGTACGAATTTTCCTAGCATCGAACCTGGGTCCACAAGGACAAATATCATTACGACATACGATAGAAATCCATTTCTTCCATCGATGTTGAGAAGTTTAACCTTCCACCTGACCATGAAATACCATAAGGAATTTTTGAAAATTCGGTCATTCGAATGGTCCTAGCATCGAACCTGGGCCATTAGGGAAAAAGGTTTACGGCATACGATAGACATCCACCTATTCTAACAACACCGTGAATTGCGACTTTCTATCTTAACGCCAAATACCATGCATTGATTCTTAAACTTAGGCCATACGAATTGCTCCAGCATCGAACTAACAAGTAAGACCTTCAGGGCAAAAACCATTATACATCCTATAAAGATGTTTATTTTCCATCGATGTCGTAAATTTCAACGTTCTATCTTACCGGGAAATACCCTTAATGATTTTTTGAAAATTTTTCATTAAGAATTTACCTAGCATCGAACCGGGAGCCATTAGGGATAAGGTTCTTGTGGCATACGGAAGATAAAAGGAATGCAAAGATTTTTGTTCTCAAATGGTTGTTGTTTTATCAGTCGTTCATACGAAGAACGAAACAAGTGCCCGTTCTCTCGCGCTCCTTAACGAGTGCTCATTAAAAATGTTTTTTCTCTAAAAACACTGAATCCAAATTAAATTTCCGTACAATACTAGAATATTTATTCTTTCCTCAAAGAAAACGTGTTATATTGTTTAAATGGCGCGATATAAAGTGAAGATGGATTTTTTAAAACAACTTTGTCTCTGTAATGGTTGGACGTAAAAATGTGGTCTCAATGGCGACGAGTGTTACTGAAAGGAGGAACCGAAAATAATTTACGTTGGTGATGAGAGCATTGAAAGAAATGGGGAAAGATAGAAATCCTATCTTGGATTTCAAGGGGATGGTAAGTGTTTGATAAAGGATTTACGAGAGAATGAAACAACAGATGTGTAACACGACGTCCTGGATAGGTACAACAAACCGATCTACGGATTTTTATTCCGCGATGATGGTATAATAACAATATTCGACTACATTCTGTAATACTCGTTTTTATTTAATAAAATATATGCCTGTCGAAATTTTTAGAACGTTTTAAGTGACAGGTCCGTTTCGAAAGTAAACTTTTACGTTATCTTTCCGTGTGTATGATAAAACGACTCCGACCACTGCGTTACTCCGCATTCGTTAATGTTTCTAATTTGGATTATTAACAACAATTTCAGGACGCAGAACTTCCCTCGCGTTTCAGTTCGTTTTAAAAGAGTACGAATCGACTTTGTTAACGCTTGCTTTCGTTTTCTTGATTTTATACTTAGCTTAGCAATCATATTTTTTTGAGTTCGATCCAATTTACTAGAAAGACAACGTAAGTTCAGAAAGTTTCGTATCTATTACTGCCGCAGTGTATCTTTCTTTTTCGATAAAAATGTCCATTATGGAATAAAAAATGCTTTTCTGTGCGTATTAATCATACAAAATCATCACTAAAATACTGTAAAATGACTGGGTTGTATTCATTATCTTCTACACGACATCGAAAGAGCCAAGCGTCCAGTAGTTTTTGTCGCAGTACGTTCTTCTGGAGGGGAATGAATCCCGACAAAGTTGTCGTGACTTTCTTAAAAACTATTGAGAACGGAGAATTAAATATTCGTGGCTTTGTTAATGTTTCGTTCGAGAGAATCACTGTTATAGAAAGTGTTCTCTCATCGATTTATGAAGTCCATCAAGGAGCAAAGATGGCTGTTTTGTTCGGTACTTAACGAGAAAAGTTCGCTTATATTATATTTTGAATGTCTCTCCGACATCAACGCATTAAAACAACAACATACACGAGGAGATAAGCTCACCGTCGTTATCAAATAAAAGAAAGCACTGCATTATAATGATATATTTTCACCAAAAATTAACAATCACAGTTTAACAAATTGATATAATTCGCGGAATCACCTCCAATCCATATTTTAAAATATAGTTCAAACAAATACAATAATAATCGTGTAGTTTTGTATGGTGTGCAACGTAAAGCAATTCTTGTCACAGTATCACACCTAGAGCCATTTCCAATAAAGGGATTCCGAGCACTAGCTATTTTTATAGGAATTTTTGCCCAGTTAGTTCTATGGCTAATGTTTTCTACGTCACATAATAATATCGAAGAATAATTTTCCACGTTTGCCACGAATTCACATAGTCAAGTCTCTCAATTTAAATGCAGGTTGATTTCCAGCGACAGATATTCTAAGAAGACCACCGAAGGAAATTAAATTTCACACCGACCAATCGACAGTTACGTTGCAGAGTAATTCTACGAGTTTGTCTAAGTGCGAAACTTTAACTAATAGCTTACTACCGAAATTCCCAAACGAAATAAACTTTAGGTGCAGCCGGGAGCCACAGGTTTCCCTTATATCGGCATGGCAAACAAAAACCGCTGGCAGTCGCGAATAATCTCCTCGGGAAAATGTAACAAAATATCATAATAGATGCTCATCTCTCGCCCGAATAGGAAGGAAAAATTCACAACTTTGGAATCCGTTATTCACTGAGCAACTTTATAAGCTCACTTTCACGAAGACCTATAAAAATATTTTAACTTCCTTCTCCAATAAAAATACGCTCAGCGTCGACTCTGCGTCGAATCCTCCATTCGTTCAAAATGTTCGTAATAAAGCTAAGAAATCTCCGAAAATAAAAGCCCCTCGACACTTCGATGGAAGGAAGAGAGCGGAAAAGGTTTTCACCGAAAGATATCAACCAAGTGAACGTTTATATCACACGCCGACAATCGCCATCAATGTCGAAGCAAAGAGTGCTCACTGCAGGCCCTCGAAAGAAGCGTCGTCCAATGTGTGCAGCCAGTCGAAAATCATCATATTCCTCTCGTATTTAGACAGAGGTTTTCCTCTCTCTCTCTCCACGTCTCTGATGGTGAGTGGGAGGTTCCTGGCACCCGGAGCTGGGGCCGCCGACACCCTTCTGGAATTGCCGCCACTTCCGGGAACTCTCAGTAGACACGAGGACGATGGAGAGGAGGGATGCGATTCCTCGTTGGCCTTCTGCGCGGCGAACTCTCCTCGAGAGAGCCTCTCGAGGGCACGGAAAGTGGCCACGAGCCGCCGTCGGATGTACCCTTGGCGAACCTTCTTGTTCACCGAGCGGATGAGGTCTGCGGGAGCGAATGGAGGAGAAGAGGGCGGTGGCGGAGGAGGCGGAGGTCGGCGTTCGGGTGCATCAGTGGGCGCGCCTCCGTGAGGAGAGGGCAGCTGAGAGACGGCGTCGCCCACGGCCACCCAAGTGGAGCAGGAGCGCGAGGCGGCGTCGAGCCGACGGTGCAGAGGACAGCGGAACACTGCGGATCCACAGCCTCCGCCTTGCAGTTGTAAGAGATGCGCTCCACACCCCAAAAGGGCCTCCTCGGACACTGCCCCTTTGGCCCCTCCGGGCACACCCTCCTCCTCCCTTCCGCCCCCCCACCACTCCTCCTCCCATTGACCCGCGCAGATGTCCCCGGTGCTGAAGCTCTTCTGCAGCCCCAGCGCGGTGGAGAGCGCAGCGCAGCCCCTCATCAGCTCCGTCTCTTCCTCCTCGAACCATAGCAGCTCCGGGATGACAGCGGGAGGAGGAGCGCGACGACTCTGCTGGCGTCTTCGAGCCGCGTCCGGAGGAAGTAGCAGCTCTGTGGAGTGAAGCGTGGAAGAGGGCGGGCGGGTAGAGGTCGTGGCTTTGGCCGAAGCCAACGAAGACACCGAGAAAAGGGACAGGTCTGTGGTAACGGACTCGTGGCTGGGCGATCGCAGCATGTTCACATTCACTGACTGTCGATCGCTCGATGCGGAAATGCTCGGCAGTGGCGACAACTGGCGGACGCATCCGCGACTAATGCGAGCGATCGATCCCACGGAGACTGCGCTCTGGCTTCGCTTTTGCACACCTCTCGTCGACACGGAGTTCTTATCCAAAATTTTTATCGCTTAATTGCATGATTTTGCGCCTCTAATCCTCATTGGCTAAATTGAAGAGGAGTGCATTGTTAACCGCCAACACATTTCAGAATATTATAAATGCGGACATTCGGTGAATTTTGATCGGAGAATCGGTGACCAGAGATCTCCCCGAGGGACATCTCTGGACCAGATAACTCCTCACTGTGAAATCCGCTCAGTCAAAACTGCGCACGGTACAGATCACCACGCGGATAGAATCACACACGGATGAATCCCCATGAGGGTGATTCCACGCAGAAATGAAGCCCAACATTTCTATGTTCTTCTAACTTCTAACAATTAAAGATTATGCGTTAGATGATTATTTTCAATTTAACTTTTTAATACAATTTGGGCCTACAAACAATTAATATTGGCCACATTTCAGAAATTTCTCATTTCTATAATCATGCATTTAATCTCTATAATATGCGCATGCCATTCTTCGCTATAATGCGTGCCAGCCATTTATCTCCAAAGCGATGCTTTTGCTATAGAAACCCATTATCATGTAATAGACGCCTGAAATAAAGATCTGCCTGCTAAGCATCGAATTTTAATAACTGGTACCTGACTAGGGTTAGTATTGTACAGTTCAGGACAAAAGGGACGCAACACTTGCGCAACGCCATGCGTGCTAGATCGCCGAGGCTCTTGGTCTGCGCAAGAGCTAGAGGTTTGTGACAACAGCGTGACTGCTAAGTTCGGAGGGGTGGAGAGAAGGCGGAGAATCTGGTGGTAAAAATGAACCTCGGTCGGTATCTCTGCCGTCTCTGCCTGTTTATGAACGGATTCGGAGAGGGACCGCGAAATACGAAATATAAGAGTACCCGTTTGTCGGAATTTTTGGCGAAAACGATACGCAATCGAATCTTATGAAAGTAAAATGGTTTATCATGCAATTTATAGGTCTTTGAAGAAGAAATGCCATTCATAGCTGTTCGCGTTACGTTTGGTGCCCGTGTCTACACTTCTTTTAATTTTCTTCATTCGAGAGACATCAATTGGCTTCGTCTGTTCGCATCTTAAATGAACGTAAAGGAAGTCCTTCTTAAGTCAAATCAGTATTCTTCATTTTCAAGAATAGTGCTAACTGTAAAACGTGTATAAATTTCTCAGACAGCATTTTCCGTTGCATTAATTTAATGTCGCTCTACCATTCCATATAAAGCTCCAAGGAATAAGACCCAACTTTTTGCCTGTGACGTCTCTTGTTATCGAAAATTATTCGCTGCTTTCCGATGTATTCTTTAGTGTAACCAAATGAACCCTTTTCGGCATCGACTTCATCAGTTTCTCGCAAAGCTTTGAGCTTAACATCGCCTACTCATTTTCAATATACTATAACGTAACATAACGTATGGGCAGCTTCAATCAGAGATCAGAAATCAAGGGTCTCGGCGGGAGAGGCAAACTGACCGGAAAATTGATCAACGAATTGACAGTTAATTACGGCCTCGCCATCAGCAGAAACAGCGATTCCGTGGAAAAAATGAAACACGCAACATGGACCACCTTTTTTCATAACTCTTCTATAGATGAAGAGCCCATGACAAGTGCCCTCCAGGACAGGAATCGTGGTGTTCGTGGCAGCGGGTGAAGGACACGGAAAGTCTAAATGACTATAAGCATAGACCACCGAGGCACGGCGACGTAATGGATGCAATTCGTCCAATTTAAGTTTGACAGAAAAAAATATATTGCAGAGATGCGTCGGTGGATTCACGCAGAATTCGAACGAAAGTTTGATTTGGCGGATTGCTCCGAAAGTCCATCACAGTGGTGCAGCTATTGTTAAAATAGCGGCAAATATTGGCGCATGCACATTCAGTGAAGGTGCTAAAACACTGATGATGATTATGCAGCAGTTAAATATCGATGCCGGCCGAAATTGAGCTGCATATTGCAGTAACCAAGATCGAGCGCGCATAGACTTGGCTGAAGTTCGGGCGCAGCGACACGAGAAGAGAGAATCGCTCACAGAGCAAGGCAGTCAATTTCTTTAAAGCTATAGTTGCCGCAAAGAGTAATTTATATGGAGCTGGAATAGACGACTAGAGGTAAAGTTAAAATTTGTTTTCTCAACAGTAGTATAATCATACTTGAAACTTTAAATGCGTTTTTCTCGAAACACTGTTTTCCAAACCGGTGGACATCATATCTCAAAAATGGTTCGATGAATATTCATGAAATTTTCACAGAATTAGTAGAATATAGATTAAGATCTTATATTGTACAAATTTATCTTAATTTTTTAGTAAAAGCGTAAGAGTTTCGACATTTTTCATACACAAAATTTAGTTTGTCGCCATCTTGTAAAAAATATCGATTTAAAAAATCTGCGATCGTCAACAAATTATATTTGTCGTTAAAAATAAAAATTCATTTCAATTTTTGATGTACGATTAATAGTTTAAGCAGGAGATTGTCCACCGCTAAACGCTGTCAAAAAACATTATCATCTATCAGCGGCCATTTTGTTTTTGTTCCTTGATATATTTTGAAAAAAATTTATAAAGGCCATAGACCATGTATCTATCGCAGTTATAAATTTCGTCTGATTATCACCAATCATTTCTGAGAAATCAATTCCGAATTTTAACCTAATTTTTCGGGCCTTCAGGTGGATGGAACCCCTTAATCCCCTTAATTGATCAAAATTCTCGCAATTTTGAACGGAAAACAATGTTCGGAGGCCGGGATAAGAATCTTCATTAAATTCATCTTCTCTTGGTATTTGTCTCGATTTCATGCGACTATTCTTTCTTATTTAATTTTGCAAAAAATACAATTCCTGCAAGTGATAAAAGTGAACTAAAATGCATGAGCTCGGATTCAACAATGGATTTAGTCGTCAGGGGGACCGGTTGTTAACAACCACAAAATATCACAAAATGTTCGTCCATTTTATTAACATTCTCGCAATTTCTAATCGAAAGCAATGTTCCAGAATAAGAATTTTCATTCAATTTCATTTTCTTTTGGTGCTTGTATCGATATCGTGCGGCCATTATTTCTTATTTAATTTTGCAAATAAAATAAACCATGCAAGCAATAAAAGTGAGCTTTTCATGCATTTCTTATGGAAACAGTTTTAGACGTCTGGAGTCGAACCGGGCACAGTTAGGTGAATATAAAGTACTCTATTATCTGTCCGGAGAAGACATTTAACAATCTTCGAAGTTTGCGACATCTGGTTCTCGAGTTTAGAGAGTTCGAATGGAACTTTTTCTGGTGACGATTAACAGTTTAAGCAGAAGATTGTCCGAACGCTGTCAAAAAAACATTATCATCTATCAGCGGCCATTATTAGACGAAGCAGCATACGGAGCTTTTAGTAAAACTCAGATTGTTCATGTCTTTGGTATTCCAAAATGAATACACACACAAAGATAATCAGGGATCAGGAAAAATAATATAATATCGCAACATCGGGCTGTATTGGGCACAATGCTAAGCAATAAAATGTAGACTAAATATGTAAAATGTAGACTCTTCATAAACATGTTGAAGAAGAATTAATGGACGAGTGGGCGGACAACGTAAGTGGGCAAAAATTCAAGAAAAAGCAAGTTTAGTTGTTTCAAATCTCGGGACTTTTAGCTTCAATTACTACAACCACGACAGCGGTTGGCAGTGGCTCTTCCAGAAATGTAGCAAGCAGAGATTAACCGCTACTCTCACCTTCAATTAGGATAAGAGTGAGAAGCTTTGATCATGTATATAAGAAGATTCAACAAATAGGTAATAACTTAATAGTCACCCAAGTATATTACTTTGGGCCAACCTTTTTTTAATTCATCATAAAGAAGGCCTCGGAATCTAGAACAGAAAGTCGAGAGTTACAAAGTACTGCATTCTTGAAGAAGATAAGAATAAGGAACGCTTGGACTCAATGTTTATAACTTAGTTCTGTCTCGTAATAAGGAAGTAATTGAGTAAAGAAGAAGTAAATTGCAGACTAGGAAAGAGCATTTATGATTAAATTCTATGATATTCGGCCGAACTTCGTAGAACTACATTATAAGGGAAACTACAAAGTTCTCTCTTCGTTACTTAGCATTTGTGAGTTTTTGTTATAGCCTCTATAAGAACTGTACGCACACTTAAAATTCGGTTAGGTGATTTAAACAAGGATGCCCATTATCACCATCGCTTTTTAATATATATGCAGAGGAAATGGTGAATGAAGCTTGGGAAGAATAAAGGAAAACGCCCTGAAACAATCTACACATATTACTAGAAACGTTATCAGCACCGAATAATAATCACTAATAACATTTAGGAAGTTCCTTTAACTTCCTGTTTCATTACTTTCAATACCTAAACCCACTTACGCAACATTGAAAATATAATTTTAATAGTAATATTATTACTAAAGATCCATGTGAAATATCCGAGGTAAGTTTCGCCATCACTTTTTGGAACAGTTTTCTGAGATTGCATATCGAGCATATTTTATTTTATGATGATGGAGAGTGGCGAGGGGATTTCACTAGGACAATCCTGATTCCTTAACAGAAAAAGAATAATGCTTCTGAGTGTCGGGATTATCGCACAATCAGTTTAATATCTCACGCGGCAAAGGTTATTCTAAGAGTATTGAATGGAAGAATTGAAGGAAAAATTAAGGAGCAAATCGGAGAGGACCAGTTCGGATTTCAGAAAGGAAAGGAACGAGGGATGCAATCGGGGTAATGAGGGTACTAGTAGATCGAAGCCTGGAATTTAAAAAGGATATATGTGCATCTTTTGTCGATTTTGAAAAGGCTTTCAATAGAGTTCAATGGCCAAAATTAATGGGAATTTTAAAGAAAATTGGGTTGGATTGGAAAGACAGGCATTTGGTGCAAAATTTGTGCTTAAATCAAACAGCGCGAGTTAGTAGAATAACTGAGGGGGAGTCGGAATGGGCAGAGTTAGGGAGAGGGGTAAGACAAGGATGCCCATTATCACCATCGCTTTTTAATATATATGCAGAGGAAATGGTGAATGAAGCTTGGGAAGAAATAAGCAAGGGAGTGATAGTTGGAGGGAAAGTAGTAAAGTCAGTAAGATATGCAGACGATAAAGCTATTGTGTGCGATTCCGAAAGGGGTTTACAAATACTAGTAAATGCACTAAACGATAAGGCAAGGGAATATGGAATGAAAATTAACGTAAGTAAAACTAAGGTAATGAGATTCACTAAGGGAAAGAAGGCTAAATTAACGATCAGGGTCGATGGGGAAAAACTAGAGCAGGTGGACAAATTCTCGTACTTGGGTAGTGTTCTATCTTGGGATGGGAGGTGTGGAGATGAGGTTCGAAAAAGAGTAGCATTGGCCAAGGAAGCTTTTATGAAGCGAAGGGAATTAATGACAAAGGGTCTCGATAAAGGAATCAGGAAAAGATTGGTAAAATCCTTGATATGGAGTGTTTTGCTATATGGGTGTGAAACGTGGACCTTACGAAAAGAGGACATCAAAAGATTGGAGGCATTTGAGATGTGGGTGTGGCGTAGAATGGAGAAGGTGAGCTGGGTGGATAGAAAAACAAACATAGAGGTGCTAGAAATGGTTGGGGAGGAAAGGGTTTTAATTGAAGTAATTAAGCGCCGACAAAAGAAATGGGTGGGTCAGATATTGAGAGGAGAGGGATCGCTGAAGAATGTAATAGAGGGTAGAATGCAAGGGAAAAGACAGAGGGGAAGGCAAAGGCAAAAAATGTTAGATGACATAAAGGGTGGGGTAAGTTACCAGGTAACGAAGGAAAAGGCTATGAATAGGGAATATTAGGGCACATGAACCTACCGAAAGGTAGAACACTTATGTATGTATATTTGTGATGATGCTGATGACAGTAGGTAAGAAAATATGACTGCTCCATGCATCTATTCTCTTTCAGTTAGAGAATCAGCGATCGAAGGTTCATAACGTTGATTTAGCGGTTAAAAGACGTATTCGACTTGTTAGACGATTCTAAATTGCGAATACATTCAATCTGCACACCCTGTAACTCATACATTAGAGCTGCCATCGCGTATATGCAACGTTTCCATCAATGTCTTTCGTAAAATTAGGTCCGTCCTAAATGGGTGTCATCTACGGAGCCGATACCCACATATTGAGGCCATTCCTTTAAACCGAACCCCCCAATTTGCAGCGATAAGAAGTACTGTAAGCAGTGGCAGGGAAGGAGGTACTCTTTACAGTGTTGCAACGTGTTCCACTGAAGGAGTTTTTACGAGTATCCCGAATCTTATGTTACCCTGCAATTTTTTAGATATTTTCGCTTATGCCTGTACGTGTACAGTTTAATTCCGTTCCACTTAAACCGTTTCCCGATTTCAAGCGCCTGTTTTGAAATACTCCTTCGCTGTTCGCTTTTAAATGCCCCTATTCCCCGTCATGGACCCTATTCTCGACCTAGATTCGTAGGTCTGGACATAATTTGCAAATCATTTCTTGTTCTACTTCTATTTATTTTATTAAATACGATTGTTAATCTCGTTTAAAACATATCACTGCATATATGTACATAATTATCATGTTATCTTGGTTGCCCACTTCAAGTCCAGGAAACATCCTATTTTGCATTGAGGTAGGTCGTAGTTTCTACACTTTCACATGGTTTTGTTTGCTTTTCCAGGTGCTGTAAGTTTCTTATTCTCACTACACACAACGCACACCTTTTCCCAACCTTCTATTTAATCATTTTATGTGGCTGTTGAGATTTAGTTTTTGTTATTCTACCTAATTAATAGTAACTTTGCTTTTAGTCAGCTACTGCACCCATAAATTTTGTATACTTCACTATTGAAATGGAAATCTCCAACCTTTCATTGCTTTGCCTATTTTTCTCAATATACTCGCACTTTCTTTTGGGTCAGCATTGGTATAAAGTACATAAATAAACCTGTTATCACACCACATCATTGCTGCAACACCATTTGATTGATAACATTTATATTCACCCCTTTTTAAAGATTTTGTCAATTTCAACAGCTTGAGCCATTCTTTATGGTTTGGCTGAGAAGTAGCTCATGCATATGTATTGTTTTGCAAAAGACACCTCACCAAGTAAACACTTGATAAAAAACTTTCAAAATATACATGATGATGTAATCCTAAATTTATTGCAACCTGACGTCAAATTAGAATTCCTAAATACACATTCCCTCTCACCCATGTGGTGTGGCGAGCACCCAAACATTGAACCCTCTTACATATACTCTTAAATATGGTGACACCTCTTGAAAGTCTCACTATCAGCTACTAATTCAATATCAGGTCTAATTTTGTTTTATGAAAATTCTCCATTATATCCAATATGGGCCTTACCTTTTGTAATATATCAAACCCTTCAACAGTTGTATTTCCTTATCTATATCACTAATGACTTTGTATATTCTTAAAAAAGTCAGTATGTCATATATATTTTTACAATAGAAAAGTCAGTCAGGGTTCAGAGTTGTACCAATAGGGTCAGGGTTCAGAGTTGTCCATTGTTTCTGACAATTCATACACTTCCATGTAAATAAGTATGCCTACATAAGCTATTATTTCTTCTAATTAGTGTCAAACCATTCTTTGTGAACTTTCTCTGTCTATCCATGACATTTATTTTTATTCTGTGCTACCTATTATTTTAAATATACTGTCACCTCCCAGCATGTACTTAAAATCACAAAGTTCACTACTTCCTGGTTATAAATCGTGGATCACCACAGAGTCGCCAATACAATCCCTTGAAGCATCAGAATTTCCCTCTTCTTTCCAGTCAGCTGATTCAACTGTCACTTTCAAATAACCTCCCACAGAAGAAGCTAATATCTCAGACTCTTCATTGTCATGGGAATATAAGATTTCATCTTTATCACTTGTACAACTACTCTACTCATCATACCAAGAAGACTCAGAATCACTATGATCCTCGGCATGAAGCTCTGCTTCAATAGCACTCAGACCAAGTTATCAGAAGGACTGAGGAGCAAGCATAAACAACCCTTAAAATATTTTTAAGCACTTATGGCAAATTTTCACTAGTGACCAGACTGTTCACATATGAAAGGATTTGCTTAGTTAGGTAGCCCTGTAACTCTTTCAGAAGGTGCCTTATTAGAATAACTATGGAGGGTCTCAGGTGGTACAGCCTGATGCAGAGATTTTGAGACAGGAGGTTTTGGGCACTTCAGTCTGGAATGCCTTGGATGGTTTAAAGAGCTTCGGTTGGGAAAGGGTTAAAGATTCATCAACATTATCTCAACTCATGAAACTTTCGTTCAACTGGTTATAATTGATCTAAATTAGATTGTAAAAAGTGTCAACACCATTGTAGTATAAAATGTAACAATGTTGGCAGATTAAATTCAGAGAAATGTTACAAATGCATCTTATTTTCTGAAGACAAGAGAGATCAATTGAATCATAATCACGCTCTTTAAGAGTATTGTGACGGCAGAGAAACGAACTCATTACTCTGCAGCATTTCAAAGAAAAGTTTTACTATTTGCAGAAAAAATGCAGATTCTGCAGCTGGAAAAGTTTTTGTGGTTTCTGAAAGTAATGTTAGACTGCCACAATGTTGGTGCATTGGATTCATGAAAATGTTACAAATGCATTTAGTTTACTTATATTTAAAAGGATCAAACATTGATAAACTGAATTTTTAATTATTGAACTACATAGTACTATCATTAATTGTAATCCAAAATGATTTTTTTTCTAGTGGAACTCTAGAAAAGGGAGGATTGCCTTAGAATCGAATTCGCCTTGGATTAATTCAAATAGATGTTAAATTTATTATTTACACAAGACAGCATAAATAAACTTTAGTGAACTGCCTGAGTTTCATATGAAAAACATCACTTTGTCCCTTCAAGTTACTTACATGCCTTTAACCAAAACTATTCCCAACAACACAATCTTCTCTAACGAAGGGAAATAATTTTTCTGAAAAATAGAGAGTAGCTAATAATTTTCAGTCCATAGTAGTGAAATTCACATTTATCCTTTCCAGCAACAAAACAAGAAGTAATCAAGAGAACTGTTAACAAAAATAGAGAAATAGATTATTCTCCCTCCAACACGTTTATTATGCATAGATGTTTTTAATTGAACATATTTGAGAATTAGAGCATAATCCTTAACATTTGGTCAACATGCTCTACCATAAAGATATTAAATTGTCTCCTTATATCGAAAAAAGACAAGCAAACACAAACAACAAAAGAACCTCTAAGGAATTGGCACTAAATGTCCTTCCATGGGGATAACATCACTCACACATTCCCATTCACTAAATATTCCCACAACACTCTGACAAACTGAAGTGATCAATCACTCAATGGTCCACCAATCACTTTCAGTTCTTGTCTTCTTTCTTCTCCTTGCCTTCACCCTCTGGTGATGAAGACTCTGACGATCCACTGCTGCTCTCCCTCTCTGCTGACATCTGTCATTAAATTGAAGACATTTATTTCCAAGAATAGGCAAATTAGTAAGCTCACTTATTGCATAACTGGCAAACCAATCTGCATGATATAATTGTGATAATTGAATAAAATCTGCATACACCCAAGTAATGTTCGACTTCATTTAAAAGTCAGACATTATAATTTGTGGCCAGGAAACCAGGAAAGCATAGTAATGGTGTAGGGTAATATTACGAGAGTACATAAGGCATTGCACCATCTAGACCAGGTATTGGCAACCTTTTTTGGCTCTGGGTCACAATCAACCAAACTGTGACCATGAGGAAGACATTTTGGGTCAGTGGTACATACAGTTAACTCCTGCTTATCTGTAGATTTTCCAATCATGATTCTGTATAATTCACTGAAAGCAGTATTCCCGAGTTAAGAAAAAACAGGACTTGCATCATACCTTTTCTTGTGGCCTTAATATTGCCTTAAAACCTTAAGGATACATAATGGATGAGCTTCTGAATCCTAATAGTAACTGGAACACTACCATATATTCTGGGTTCTATATTAGTAAGTTTGAAATTTTCCCGCACTTAATACATGGGGTGCAAATACACTATATATATATCTTTATATGGACGCTTCCCTGGATATATACACACACACACACAAAAGTAAAAGATGCTTGCATACTGCAAGCTTGAAGTAATACAGATTAACTAATGCATTATACACCACCTGCAACACTACGCCTGCCATAGACAGACTGATCTCCACCAACTGCAATACCTTAAATGAATTATTGAAAATATGTCCATGCAAAATGTCCTAGCATTGAACCTGGGTCCACTAGGACTAAAACCTTACTGCATACGATATGAATAGATACCTTCGATCAACTTCCAGAATTTCAACGTTCTGTCTTACCGGGAAATACCCTAATGAATTTAAAAAAATTCTGTTATACAAATGCTCCTTGAATCGAACCTACATATCGAAGAGACATCTATCTATTCTATTAATGCAAATTACCCTGTTATCTATTAATGCAAAATACCATAAAAGAATTCACAATCTTCAGACACATGAATTGCCCTAGCATCGAGCCTGGGACTAACAGTAGAAAATTATTTACAGCATACGATAGATATGTAAATCCTTAGTTGATGTAGTGAGTTATAACGTTCTATCTTACCGGGCAATTCCCTAAATTCATTTTTAAAAATTTGACCTTAAGAATTTACCTATCATCGAACCTAGGGCTACTAGGGATAATGTTTTTGCCTAAATCTGAAGATAAAAATGTCTTAACGATTCCGTAAATTTCAACATTCTATCTCAGTGCAAATACCCTAAACAATTTTTTGAAAATGCGCTCAATGCATTTAAAAGGGAAAAGTACAGTTTTTAGCTTGCATACTGCAAGCTTAATGTAAGACAGATTAACTAAGGCATTACACACCTCCTGCAACACTCCACCTGCCATACACAGAGTGCCATCCTCAAACTACATTACCCTAAACGAATTATTCAAAATACGTGCATATGAAATGTCCTAAGCATCGAACCTGGGCCTATGACGACAAATATTCTTACAGCATATGATAGAAATCCCTATCTTCTATAGATGTAGCGAATTTCAACCATCTACCTGACCGGGAAGTCCCGTAATGAATTTTTGAAAATTCAGTCATTCGAATGGTCCTAGGATCGAACCTGAGCCCTTAAGGTAAAAAGCTTTACGGCATACGATAGACAATCATCTATTCTAACAACATCGTGAATTGCAAGTTTCTATCTTAACGCAAAATACCCTAAATGAATTCTTGCACTCATGACATTGGAATTGCCCTAGCATAGAACTAAGGACTCACTGGGCAAAAACCTTTACGCATACAATATATAATTATCTTTTCTATCGGTGGTGTGAATTTTAACGTTCTATCTTATCGGGAAATACCCAAAATGATTTTCTGAAATTTTGTCATAAAGAATTTACCTAGCATCGAACCTGGGGCCATTAGGGATAATGCTTATGCATAAAAAATAAGATAAAAATAAGTTCTAACCACTCTGTAATTTCAATGTTGTATCTTAATGCAAAATACGCTAAATGAATTTTTCAAAATGTGCTCAATGCATTTAAATGGGAAAAGTACCGTTTTTGGGGCCTCCTAGAATCGAACCCATGATGAAGATAGCATAATCCTTCAGAACAGCCTAAACGTTATCTCAAAGTGGTGCATAGACTGGCAGCTTGATTTGAATGTAAAGAAGTGCATTGCTATGATTTTCATGCATTCCACGAATGTTAACAGCTTGCAATATGAAATATCAGAATATCCCTTAGAGTTCGTGAGTCATAATAAATATCTAGGAGTTACAATTAGCAGTAGTTTATCATTCAAAGAACATATATGTGACCTTATAGAAAAGACAAAATGCAAAGATTAACAAGTAGAACTCTTAGAGGATGTCAATCAAGAGTCAAAGAAATTGCTTATTTTTCCTTGGTTAGACCCAATCTTGAATACTGCAGAGCAGTTTGGGATCCACATTTAGTAGTTCTAGTCTCAGATTTAGAGATGGTACAAAGTAGAGCGGCAAGTTTTGTTAGGGGAGATTTCAGATTCGATAGCAGTGTTACGGCTATGATAAAATCCCTCAGGTGGAGTTCACTTCAGGAGAGAAGATTAGAATACTGACCGAAACTTTTCAAAAAATTCATCAGCCCATAATTTTCAGACGAGGTCGAAGTCCTCATAATTCCAGTACAAAATGAGCATGATCTACGAGAGGCGTCGACCAAGCGATATAAGGAGATAATTGCTACTTCTGGTCGTTTTTTCCTCTGAGCATTAGAAAGGCTAACAAGATAGATTAGGTATGAATATTTGATGTTGATACACCCCCTGCCATACCCCAATCGGCAGCTCATGGGGTAAAATTCTAAGTGTCTTTTGGGGACTGCGTTTCTGTGGGCTGGAAGCCAGGCATGCTGCAATGAAAGAGATCCTCACTCCAGCCCATAAATGTGCATGTTTGTAATTCGCACATAGATATGTGCACTGATAATTCAAATAATTAAATACTTTAACAGTCTATTAATTTATTATCAATAATGTATCCTTATCAAGATATCATAGTGATTTGTATGATAATTTATTATGGTTTTGACATAAATATTCAAATGCTATAATCAAGAACTGTTTAAATCAGTAATGTCCATGAAAGTATTTATTTTAATACGTGTACAGGTAAGTCCATTTGTGGATCGTTATGAAGTTCCACCAGATCTCCCTGGACTGTATTCATTTTATCAGTAATGTCCATTTGGCTCTGGACAGTATTTGAAATCTTAATGACTAAGCGGGATGTAAATAAATGTAAGTAAAGTTGAGTAATTTAAGTTGAAACAAACTTCTAAATGTTTTCACTGGATAAAAAACTTATTTTACCTGACATTAAAATTTTTATAAATTAACATTATTTAAAATACAAAATGGTATTATCTATGATATTGTTGTTAGAAAATTTAAGTAAAGTATGAAAGATTTCATTTAATTTCATTCATCATTCAGCGCCCTGAAGACGATCGCGAAGTTAGTCATCGAAACGTCGGCTACAGTTTACTTGACCTGGTGGAAAACCCGAGAAGACTTCCTTCACATAAATAAAGTACTTCGTACATCAGGGATGTCCCACCAAAATTTGGCGATTAACTTGAAGATTTTTATTTGTTTTAGAAAAAGATGCGATGAAATTAATCATTTATTATGTTTGATAATTCAAAACAGACAAAGAAATTATTGTATAAAGATAATTCAATGTTGGTTCTCTGGAACGCAGCGGTGGTCATTTTCATATGACGACGTTTCGCCGTCATATGAAAATGAAAAACGTATAAAGATAAGTTTCTTAAAATATAAAGTAGTCACAATCGTTTAAATTTTTGGAGATATTAAATACACCATACGTGCAAATATTTGTCAGGGATCAGCTAGTATTATTAGTTTTCCGACTTGTTATTGCTTACTTCGACAATTTCTATGTATCTGAATGTTACTAATCAATTTTAGGATAACTCCCGCATCCATACATGCAAGGAAGCCAGGAAATGGTTCAAGGAGAATTCGGTAAAATTAAGCTAGCCATATTTTTATATGTATGTAATGAATTATATCATATTTTTAATCATCAGCCTTCACCTGTGAAGATTTTTTCCCACAAATCAAATCTCTTTTTAAAGTTTATTAACAAAGGGTCATATAACAACAATTGTAATTTCAAGGAAAAGGGTTTAGGTGACTTAGCATGAAAGGCGTGCACCTAGGAAAATTCCCAAGGAGAAACGGACATGAAAAAAGTCTGACGGAACTGGGACCGAACGTGGGTCTCCAAATTGCTAGTCGGTTACTCTATCCATTGAGCTTCACCACCAAAACATTTCTCCATGCCGTTTGGGAGACTTTGTAGGTATAGGGCGTGAGAGTTTGTCAGAGCAAGCGGCATTGTTCACAGCCATGGCCTCACAGAGGCACCGACCATACAAAGTGATGGAGGGAGAGCCCCACTTTTAAAGATAACATACCAGGAATAGGGTTAAGGTGACTTGGCATGATGGACTTATGTCCTGGTTCCGTCAGACTTTTTTCATGTCGGTTCCTCCTTGGGAATTGTAATTTATTTGTATACGGTGTGATTTATACATGTAGTATGCGATTTTAGCAGTTAATGAAACATATATTGCTAATATCCATCGTCCTGTAAAAAGAACCTTGTGCAAATTACTTAAAGTAAGTTTATCCTACTACTTCATGCACTTCAGATTATCTTAGTGCTTAAGAGGAAACTTAGCGGATCAGAGTTTTACAATCCTGGAGTTGTGGTAAATAGACGTATTCCATGACTTTTAGTCTAAGGGTGACAGGTATGGAGAGTTAAGAAACCCCTGCTAAATTTTAAGAAGAATATTGATAGGAAGGTTGAGTTTAAGGGAGCAGAAAAGGAATGATTTTGCAGTTTCTAGGAGGGAGGTAATGATAAACAGTGGTAGGTTCGTGGTCTGGATAAACGTTCGCGGTCTGGCTTCAATGAAGGGTTCGATTCCCGGTCCCGTCTGACTTTTTTCAAGTCCATTCTTCCTTGGGATTAAAAAGACACCATGAAATTTACACCAGAAAAATTTTCCTCTCCAATGGAAAATTATCGAAACATTAAGTCCATTCTGCCTTGGGATTAAAAAGACGCCATGAAATTTACACCAGAAAAATTTTCCTCTCCAATGGAAAATTATCGAAACAGATCTCACAGTATTTAAAATGAAGAGGAGTAAGAGGGGTTCTTCTGAAATGGGATAACTGAAAATCCTCAAAATATGACAGAGCCCAGATTAAACTTCTGGTGAATGCATTTCAAAGAAGACTCAATACAACCGTCCAAAAAACTGAAACATTACTTAAGTAACATTCAACAGATTCAAGTAGAGCAAAAAGTCTTCACTATAATTTATCTCCAAGTTATTTGAAACTAAGGACCAATCAAAAAGATTTGGAAGCCCATAAAAGACATAATTCTAAATTAAAAGTAACAACAAAATTTACACAATGTTAAGGCCCGGTATTATAATGTATACTTAAAATGGACTTTAAGTGAAATCTTCATCTTAACTCTAACAAACCGTATTATAATCGATACTTAAGTCCTATCTGGTACTTAAAGTGATGTTTAACGTAAGTACCAGATTGAGTGAGCTTTATATGATAAAGTGATGTTTAACTGCAATGTAAACAAACAATATTCTCATTTTAAGAAACATGGTATTGACGGCAATGAACCAGCTTCTGCTGACTCTTCACTTTTACGCGACTGGCTCCATGCTCAACGCAGTGGTGTTCACAAAGCGACTTCCAGTAGAGTCATTAAAAATATTACCCTTGCGATGACGGGAATGAGATCCCTTCACGTAAAAACACCATCTTTAATCATTGAGAATTGAGTGATGCTGACGAAAAATTTTATGAATTGGCTCATTTCCAAAGTCTTAAGATGCATAGACTGTACCCACGTGAAAATAATATCACCAGGTATCAGCTCTTCAGTCAAATTTGCTACATAATGTAATTAAGTTATGGATGGGGGTCTTAATGCAAACCTTAATTGTGAAAATACTGTCGGTTTTCTTCTCCTTTGACAGCCTCACTGCGGCGCATGCATGTTCGTGCTTGAACACACTCACTATCGGGTTCGATTCACGTCTCAATCACAAATGTTAAGGGTCACCACTTTGGTAAAGATGAGTTGGTTGGGGTTAATGAACCTCTTTATTTACCAATACATATATACAATATGGTGATCGCAATGAGCATTGCGGCAGAGAGATGCACTTCACAGGGCAGGCGTCGATGAAAGACTGTCTCTCACCACATTCCGTTCACCCAGAGAAAAAGTCAGATGATCCAAATAAATGAGGAACACTACAATGTAAGTGATTACAAATGCCTACAAAGTAATCGTAAGCTGCGCCTAATGCCCGTGAGTGGGGCGAGATTCTGATTACGGCGCTTCCGCGTGATCGGATAACTTGTGTGCAATCCGCGTCCAATTAAACCAATCAATCCAAGGCATTTTTCGTAAACAGAGTTTTTAATATTTAAACTCATAGCACCACCCCCGGTTCTCATTAAATTTTGGCGTTTAATCACCAAATTTCGTTACCACTTTGATTGAGTAATACTTTGCTCTAAGTTTATTTCAAGACCTCAAAGTACTAACCTGAACATTAAATCTTGTGCTAATAGATTTCCATGTCTCCTCCTATCGTATACACGACAGTCATTTACAAGCATTTTTTATTAACATAAATATCAGCAAGAGCAATCCAACTAAACATACATTCTGCTTACAAGTGATTGCATCGTTTTATTTATTCTCTAGAACGCTTTTATTTTCCTCTACCAAATTTAATAGGGTCAACTGCTCATCAGTTGTAAATTACAACTTCTTTTACTATGCATAACAGTTCAAAAAATATATTTGAGGTCTTTTTAAAAGCTATCAAATCTTAAAAATAAACAGGCTTTGCGGTATTACCGTATTACGATGCGATATTTTTCTAACAAACATTACGTCGCTCACGGCAACGGGTATGAAAATTGTTCTCAGTCAAAGCATCTAAAATTTAAAGTGGTATCTAAGTAAACAGGACTCTAAAAAGTTTTATAATACACTCCTTATACTTAAACACCACTTTAGCTTAAAGTCCACTTTAGTTGAGAGGCAGATATGAGTATACATTATAATACTAGGCCTTAGATATAAAATTGAAAAAATACATCCATATGCAATAACAGTGATGGGCAAACTACTGATCATGGGCCAGATTCAACCTGCAGATTACTTTCATCCAGTCTACAAGAATGATAGTGGAAAGGAATATAAGTGATTTTTAAATGATCATGAGTTTAATAAATTATATTAATTTATAGATATATTGAGAATAATGAATTTGAGAAATGTGAGAATTTCTGGAAAATGCTATTTTCTTGAAATGCACACACGTAACAAAGGAATGCTGATCTCCAAGTTATGTGCTATCTGGCCTGCCAAGTAAAAAGTTTGTGTACTACAGCATTACTACAAAAATTGTGGAAATGGGAAGGGAAAATGTATGGAAGAGAATCATTATATGAACAGTTCATTTCTATCTTTTCAAATTTGAGTACCACTAAATTTTCATGAAAAGAGGTTGAAATGAATGAAGAGGATAAAGAAGTTGTCCAAAATTTTTAAGAAATGGGAGGGAATAAAAAGGTAGATAATATGATTAAGGGGTCATCCTTCAGGGACTATATTCACCTAGAAATTTAATTTTTTTGCTTATTTTTTCTAGCATTTTTTAAACATTCCAAGTGTTAATAATATACCTTGAAATTGTCACATTGATACTTGTAAAACTGACAAAGTTATAGAACTCTAAGTAGAGGAAATCCAAGCATTTTCTCTCCATCAACTGGTGTGCCGCTGCCACATTAGGATTTTCCTTCCCCTTCCATCTTTATTGTCAGTGCTGCTCTAAAGGCTGTCCTTTCATCGTCTTTGAGTTTGGCTTACAACGGTAATCCTTCATTCTGAGAGTGGTTGTGCTAGCAAGTTCTAATAGAGTTTGAGTATTTCCTTCTCTTTTTGCTTATTTTGAATCGTATGTGAAGTGGTGGCAATGGCATCAAAAGGGAAAATTACCTGGGATAACAGGGCATCTATTTCCCTTTGATGGGATAGACTCAAGAAAATGAGATTACCATTGAAAGCTTTCAAAAGAAAAAAGAAAGAAACAGCAAAAATGAGCGCATCTGTAAAAAATTCAAAGTATTAAAGGATTATGATGTTCTAATAAGTGATTCTATTGGATACATAATTCTGAACTTCCTGAATATGTCATGTAATAGAACAAATGAGTGAGGTTTGGGCTACAAATGAATTATAAATTGCAATTTATGCCCACCAGTTATCATCTCATCTTGTCCATATGTGGGGACCACTTATGAAGTAAACTGAAGAATTATCTTTGCTATACGACTTCTGGAGATTGAAATAGTAAGAGTAACTGTATTCTGTGAAATAATGAATTTACGTAGACCAACTTTCCAGACCACTTAGATCTGATAATGAAGAACATAGAAAGTGCTTGTGATGCTGTTTCCTAACTCACTCTTTCCCTGAAGAACAGAGTTAGAAAAAAAGACAATGGAGGCCAATTCTTGGGAAAATTTACAGGGACCAAAAAAAAAGACTCACTGTTTCAGGAGATGGAACATGGAGGAAACAAGGATTCAATTCTTTGCAGCTGAAATTGTTGACCATCATTGGTAACTTTAGCATAAAAGTATTGGGCATATTGGTTAAATGCAGCTATTATAAGATGTGTAAACAGATAAAAAAGATACAGAAGAATAACTTTAATGTTTTGATACACACAAGGACAATAGTTCAGTAGATCGACAGAGTTTCCACAACACATAAGGGATCAGTGGATGCTTCTCTGTATGGTTTTTCTGTTGTTATCAACAAGAAAGAGTGTGTTGGGCACATTCAGAAACAAATGGGCACAAGGCTTGCAAGAAAAAAAAATCAAGGGTCTTGGTGGGAGAGGCAAACTGACCCGAAAATTCATAGACAAATTGACAGCTTATTATGACCTCGCCATCAGAGGGAACTAATTCCACGGTAAAAATTAAAAACCCCGTATCCACCTTTTTTCATTAACCTACATATGAAGAGCCCAAGCATGATAAGTGCCCTCCAGGACAAGAATCATGGTGCTTGTGGCAATGAGCAAAGGCCACAGATACTTTGAATAATTATAAGCATAAAGCACAGCTTCACAGCAACATAATGGATTCAATTCATCCAATTTATGAAAGTTTATCAAAAGAAATTTATTGTAGAGATGCAGTGCTGGATTCACGCAGAATTCGAACAATGTTATTAGGCAGATTGCTCTGAAAGTCCATCATAGGGGGGCAGCTATTATCAAAATAGCAGCAAATAATGCTGCATGCACATTTAACAAAGCTGCTAAAACATGTTTGATGACTATGTAGCAATTAAATATTAATGCAGGCCAAAATTATACTGCATATTGCAAGTACCAAGATTGAGTGCCCATAGACTTCGCTGAAGTTTGGGCACAGGAGGCGACAAGAGAAGGGAGAATCACTGGCAGAGTAAGGCAGTCCTCTTCTCTTGACGCTACAGTTGCAGCAGAGAGTAATTTATATGGAAACGGAATGGACTACTAGAAGTAAAATTGAAATTTGTTTTCTAACCAAACATAATTATACTAGAATCTTTAAATGCGTTTTCCTCAAAACACTTTTCTTAAATGGTAGATATCATATCTCAATAGTGGTATGATGGATATTCTACAAATTTCCATAAAATAAGTAGAATTAATAGTAAAGGTTGTACACCATCTCACATATTTTAAACAAATCTTCATTTTATAATAAAGACGTAATAACTTTGATCTTTTTCATGCATTTTTCATACTCTAAATTCAGTTAATCACCATATTGTAAAAATAATCGATTTTAAAAATCTGTGATCAACAACAACTCATACATGTTGTTATAAATCAATTTGCATTCTTTATTTCTTAAGAGTTTAAGCAGGAGAATGCCACCCTTAAATGATGTCATCATTTATGAATGGCCAATAACACATTAGAAGGCAGGGAAATGTGGTCTTACCTAGAGAACTTGATTACATTGAAAATTTTCTTGAATTAAAGGAACATGGTCAATTACCATAACAGTCATCCAGCAATTATTATTGGAAATAAAGATATTTTGTTTAAATATAATTATAAATCTAAATAAATAAATATAA
>KZ309083.1:383404-401570 GCA_000376725.2 Ladona fulva | reverse complement strand
ATATATATAACAGTGTTCTGTATGTTAAAAAACACATGGATGAATTTTGCAAGAACAGTTCCATTCATATTCATCAGACAAGAAAAAGTCAAAATTTACATGTTTTAAGTAGCAGTCACACCATGACCTTAAAAGGACCAAGGGCAATGGCAATAAAACTTTACAACCACCTCCCAGATAATATAAAAAATGAGGGGAATTTTGTGATATTTAAAGACAGTGTATCAAAATTGTTAATGTCCCATTGTTATTATAGCACCAAAGAGTATTTTGAACTTAAAAGAATGTAATTATGATCAATTGTATTTTATGCTTTAGTTTTCTTTTTACATGATATCCATCACTGCCATGTCATTTTTATTCTCATTGTTCTATTTTGATTGATGTAATTATTTACGTGTCCTATTAACATAACCTTGTATTATTGTTTCCTGGGATAAATAAAATTATTATTATTATTATTATAAATATATAAGTATTGATGTTTTGTCTTTTTAGCACCATATGAGCACCTATTCCATGAGTTAATTGATTCCATACCTTCTTGTAAGCCATTTCAAAAAGTTTTAGAGATGCTTGCTGGAGGGTGCTTGTTGCTTTCTTGATTTCCTCAGGGTCCATCTCATCCTTCTTTGCCAGACTTTCCCGTACATCAGCTATTTGCTGAGTTAACTTTGTGCACTGTGAAATAAATTCATAAAACTGTTACTTAAATCAGAGTTTCCCCTATCCAGTCATTAAGAAATTTCCCGAGACTTCCAGGGTAATATTTTTGTTTTCCAGAGCGTTCCACATGTGCAAATAAGCAATACTAAATAATAAAATAATAATTTTGTCCAAATATTAGACGTAGTGACCATTAGCCACTCAACCCTCCAAGGACAGGTATTATTTTTCTCAAATATTTTAATTTTAGTTGCTTGCTATTTCGATGACCTAAATAAGCCAGAAAAAAATGCTAAAAATTTTTTGCTATCACAGTTCCTTTGCAAATGCCCATTCCCAGATGAGCACGTCAGTCCTTCCTACTACTATGTATAAATATGCAATGTGCAGATTGAAAAAGAACTTTGAAGCTATAAATTCGTTTAATTCTTACATATATATTTTTAGATCATGTGTTCATAATCATGTCCTTACCACATCTCATCACAATGGTGATAAGATTTTTATCTTAAATGATGTTTTGAAAGCATTTAACACACAAAACACGATAAAATGCTCCAATCTGTCATATTGTAACTCTTCAGTGGAGCCAGTTCTCAATGTAGATGCTTTATGCAGCCATCTGCCAGGTGATTTCAGCTGTGTCTTGTAATGAGTTGGATAAACTTGGGCTATCTTCCTTCTAAACTCTAATTTTGCCCTTGCCTCTGATAATTTCTTTTTTAAAAACCACTCATTATTTATGCTCACAGCTAAGAGCCGAGTAAATATTGGCCACCACCATGTACACCCCCTAATACAAAAACAACTGAAAAATAATAATAATTTGTAGCATTTATTTTTTGATTACATGATTAAGAATGAAGTAATTTCTATAAATCATTTTCTTACTGATGCAAAGTGAATTAACACCATCTATCCAGTCAGTTCCTCCTATATATTTATTATATTGGGATACACCATGGGGTTGGGGCACCTGAATAATTTTTCTTTGATTCCTACAAAATCTTTTTACATTCATCAATGGCGCAACTATGTATGTCATTAATGCTACTGTAATTATCATTATATTTGGCCAATATTTACACAGCCATTTTGTGATGGCTATTCCTTCTCCTTTGGAAATAACGCTTTTTCCTCTTTCTTCCTTTTTCATTTAATTTTTTTCAGAGAGTGGACGATCCTTCGGTATACAATTTTCCCTGATTGTTCCCATTCTATAGGAACCACATTTTCTCAAATGTGCCAATAAATTCATAGCTATCAATGATAAAATTCATTAATTCACTAACCGCTTCAAATGAAATTGAAAAAGATTTATTTACCTGTATATCCTGTATTGAGATTCCTTTTTAGGGATCTCCTTAAGCATAGTTAGAAGAGGAGCTGCCACTTTTCCAACTGTTTTGTCAAGTGATGCATTACTAAATGGATATTTTTCTTGGTAGAAATCAAAATTAACTAGGCACCCCTTGTTGATGTTCAGACACCATGCTTTGCGACCAAGCCTAATCAGTTTACCCCTGAAATTGTTTGCAACTGTGTCTTCCATAATATTACACGACAGCTTCATCATAATCTAGAAATTGCAAAAGTAAGAAATGCTGCAAATATTTGTTTTATTCTATGCATCATAGGACCTTGTAAAATATTTCACTTTTTTCTAATTTCATGTTATCTGCAATATGAAAAAACTTCATTATTTGAATGAAATGGCCTCTCCTCATTGCTCCACTAACTAACTCATTATGCACATCTTTTTTAGTATCCCAGTAATACTTTATTCCTGGAAGAATGTTGTACCTGTTGAATGTTGTAATCAAAATTCCAATGAAAGCTCAGCTGATATCTGGGGACAAGGGCAATTCCAAAAATGAGCGTACTTTTCGCTTTCTGTCACTATGATTTCGATAAGCTCATCATCAATAAATAATTCAAACAAATCAACACAGCTAAGGTTGGAGTAAGCAGAGTAATCTCCATCAGGAAAATCTCCCATGTACTCTGTGCGCTGTGATTTTCTTCTAATAGACTTTCTTGCCCTGTTGCCTTTTCCACCACCAATTCTTTCAATGAATCCCAGTTGAATTTTGGCTTCTGGCCTTAGCTGCAAGCCTATCAAACAACCCTCTCTTCATCTGTTAATTCTTCCCTTCTGGTGGAAAAATGAATACATAGGTAACATCTACCTCACTTTCTTCATCCTCTGCAAGAATATGGAGAACCTCAAGTGAGAGTGAGTCTTGAAGACTGACATTTTCCCTAAATAACAAATACAATACTCCTGATTATTTTATGATTCATGTTTCATTTAATAACACTGGTAGACTTTGAACTTCTAATCAAAAAGTCATTTGTTGCCATTAACACAATTATATATTAGGTTTTCTAAGATTTTGTTCTTAAAAACACATGAGAGTTACTGTATTCCTCAAAAGCATGACTTAAAACTAAACAATACTGAAATAATTCCAGAAAAATAGCATACGACATTACAAAATATTGTAAAAATAAAATATATAACATTCTTTGATTATCGTTGGAATGAAAGTTTAGTAGTAGTGTGAAGGCCTAATGTCCCCATATTTGCAGCAACAAATAACATAATAGCAACCACAAACTCTACACTATTTCACTCGTCTGCATGATATATTGATTATTCTATAAGTACACAACAAGAAGTTTTCTCAAATTGTAACAAAACTAATAATAATATATAATAATTATAACACTTATGAGCAAGAAGGATCCACCTCTAAAATTCCACGCCTTTTGCAAAATTGCAAGAAATACTTTCCTGAACTTAAATACTAAATATGTAACTGAGTTGAGAAATCAATATGGAAGTAAAACATTACCTCATCTGCAGGCAATTGGTCCTTAAATTCTTCCATTTTGGCTTCAGTATCGTGAATTATACTTTCAGCGTGATTGACAGCCTCAACTCTATCTTTCTTCACTCTGTCTTCTGCAGCATAACGCTCTGCATTCTTCACCATGTTCTCAATCTCGTCTTTGTTAAGACCCCCCGAAGATTGAATGACAACTGGAAGGGATGTGGATGATTACTAATGAGACACATTTATCAAAGTAAACATATATACTTATTAACAAATTGAGGACCTAAAGAGAGAAAGAGCTTGGCAGTCTGTCCGTAAGTATTCAAGAAAATGGCAGACACAGAACATTGAATATTCTACCCTCACCTACCAATATTTTAAGGCAAGGAACAAGGCTTACTAAGCAAGAAAAAGAGTAGATAGTTTACCCTTATTTTCCTAACTTAAAATAACATTAAAACATTCTGGAAATTGGACCACACAATGAATAAAATTTCTTACATCCATCAATAAGTAGCAACCAAATGAATACAATAATTCAGCATCATTCATAAAGTTTGCTTTTACATCATTATAATTGTGGGCAAAACTGCTTACTCACTGCATAAACAGATTTTCTTGTGACATTCAGGGCCTATACTTTGCTCTAAAATAACAGACATTTCTGACAGCTTACACTAATAGGCATTTTTATGCAAAATTTGCACATGAATATCGGAGTCAGGCAACTATGTTATACTCATGGATTACTATGTAGAGAGGTATCAAAAAGTTATGGCCTCTGGGTGCAAGAAACATCAAATAGCGATCGAGAAAGTTTCTCTGGAAGCCTCAGGCACTGGCATTGCCAACCATAGCAGAAACAAATTTTGACAGACATATACTATTGTGTACAATGTAACAATATCTTACCATTACTTTGAAATGCATTTCAGAGAGCACTTGGAAACAACAGCAGCAGTTATCACTTGTTCATACACTATTCAAAGTGGAATACATAATTATCCTGCTTCTTCCTTTTGCTTAAAAGCTACAGAACACCTTATTTCACATCTTGGAAGATAAAATACCTTCCATACGCAACCCTTCTAGAAACAAATCTACAAAATATCTTGTTTACATTGCGACAAAGTCTATTATGGACAAACAAAAAGAAAAATAGAAATCAGAAATTAGAGTATACGGCTCACTTTTAACATAATCAAACAGATCAAGAATTGCTCAACACATTCAAGAAAATAACTACAAGATTAACAGAGAAAACATAAAACTCAAAAGATCAGTACCGAGGCCTCAAAATGTTTCTCAAACTGTAACTCAACCTTCCCTGGAAACTTACATTTTAGAGCTCTCCCTTTCGACTTATCTCCACAATTACTAAAATAAGCAGCATTTAGCGTAATTATTGACAAAGACCAAATGCACAAGATGGAGAGCAGAAAATAAGAGGAAATAGTACCAGTCAATGGTTTTCTGACCAATTAAATTGACCAGCTCCAAGTGTAAGAAGAGGTAAAACGTTTGAAGCCCTACACTGCACTCCTTAGTGGGACCACTTCAAATGGGGGGTTTATAGTTTTCAGAGGATGTTGCACATTTAGGTAGAGGTTCTGCCTGAAAATATTGCATGCCACCTCTTTCAATGAGGACATGACTTTTATCTATTTCCTCCTCCAACTGATTACAAAGGCAATCAACTCATTACAACAACTAGAAATCTTGAGTTTTAAAAATAGAATTCTGAAACTGTTAACTAATATTTGTATGGTTATATTTCACCTATCGTAGGAACTATGACTGTCACCCACCCACATTCCCAGACCCCTCTCATTCCATCCACTTCTCACTCCCCTATACATTATTCTGATTTATCTGAAGATGAGGCAAAGCATCAAAACCTAAGACTAGTTAATTGTTTTGATGTAGTGTAATATATTTAACATACATTGTCCTTTTCAACTACTGGGCATTTAATTTATTAATAAACAACCCACTACAGATATGACACTAGTGGTAAAATCTCTATAAATGCAGCGATACCCTACTACAAAAAAAGTAGATCACAGTTACAATTTCCCTATCAAGTAGTTAAGATTTATAATCTGTGTTCAAGAGAAATAAGGAAATTATTGGAAAAAAGAAGTTATCTGACAAAAAAGGATAAGGTTATCATTGAAAGCTGGGTAAAAGAACACATTTTTGAAAACCTAAAAATTTTCTAGTTTGTTATTTGGTTGTATATATATCATTTTTGTTTGTTTCCTTCTTCCCTATTTGACTTGTAAATCTTATGTTAAAACTAAAAGAAAAGTACAACTTGGTGTAATGTAAAATCTGTTCCTCACTCCAAACCTTGAAAATAATTCAGTTTATTCCTTCTACCTATTACATTAATTTTGTACTCCTATGTAAACATTTATAAATCTATTTGTTTCTAATATGCTAAATTCTATTCAACTGTTAAGAATAAGAATGTATATATGTATTCCTTTTTTCTTTCTTCCCTGGTTTTAGACTCTTAATAGTAAGTTTAACTATGATGTTTAGCATTTGCATTGCCAGTCTTTGTATGTGACTCTTAAATGTAATCTTAAATAGATAGCCGGACAAGGTTATGTAATCTTTTGGCTATCACAAGAATCCCCTATGTCTAAGATGTTTATTTTTTTTATAAATCTTGGTAAATTGCATTATTTATGTATCAGAAAAAAAAATAAAAAATAAATATGGAATAACACCTACTAAAGGCCAAGACAATCCTAGAAAAAAATCCTTTAGAAAGTTGATACAAACTTAAAGAAGCAAAGATATAATCAAGTGCTTTGTGATATTTAAATATAAAGACATTGCATGGTTGAATGTAAAATATACAAGAGGACAACTGTCCATTTCAATGTTTTAAATAGAACTCATCCAAAACCTTAGGTGACTAGGCAAAATTAGGATGCTACTGAAATGCTATTTAAAATTTTATTATTTACAGAAAGCTTTATTATGTTATGTGAAGAATTCTCCTCTTTGTGGTATGAAAAATGTACTATTGAGGAATGCTTCTCGGGTTTCCAGCCGGGTGATGATGTTTGGAAGCTCCAACGTTTGAGCCACCATCATCCTGCTCAACTAAAAGGAGTCCTTTCGACGCTAATCCACCGGGCCTACAGCATCTCGGACAAAGAGAGTCTGCCAAAAGAATTAGAACACCTAAAATCCACCTTTAGGAGGAATGGACACCACGGGCATGATATCAACCGGGCCCTTAAAAGAGCCGTTTGTGAGGCGAAGAAGACTCCAGAAGAGAAACCGGTCGCAACCGCGTGCCTCCCCTACGTCTCCACCGTCTCCGGCAAAATTGGCAGAATTCTGGGCAGATACAACATTAGAACGGTCCACAAGCCTAATAAAAAGGTCAGCTCGCTGTTGAGTAACGTCAAAGACCACTTGGGCCTTAAGACTTCAGGTGTATACAGGGTCCCATGCAAGTGCGGACAGGTATACATCGGTGAAACATCCAGAACCGTGGAAACACGCATAAAAGAACACGAAAGGAGCATACGTCTTGTACAACCAGCCAAATCCGCAATTGCTGAGCACTCCCTAACTGAACATCATGAAATAGATTTCAGCAACACCAAGATCATATGCAAAGGTAACGGATATTGGGATCGTATATACAAAGAGGCGATCCAAATACGTCGCCATAAGAATAACATCAATAGAGACGAAGGTATTTTCCTGAGTAAAACCTGGAATAGAACAATACGCCAAATAAGAAATCTCCGTACAACATGCAGCCTTTTCCACCAATCACAGACGTGGGAGTAGGGGGGAGTGGTTGTCTCCCGATAGTATATATACCGGACGAGAAATTTCATGCGACATCCTTGAGAATGGCAGCAGTGGTCGCGGCCGAAACGTTGGAGCTTCCAAGCATTATCACCCGGCTGGAAACCCGAGAAGCATTCCTCAGTCAAATACACCGGGAAAGCATCAGATCCTTTTTCAAATGTACTATTTCTAAACTTCTAGACACAGCACTTCTATTAGTCAAGATCAGTTGCATCATGTAATGAGTTTCATGCGATTAATTTATGCATAAGTACAAAATAGGAAGGTTCTAAATAAACTTGCACAGTTAAGAAAATACACCAGAATTTGGAACCCACGATAAGTAGTTAATTCTCAAGAAAGTCCTTTTTGCAATTATATGCCAAACAAGCATAGGAAGTTGTGTGTATGACATTCAATCGGTGCAACCTTGTTGAATTGTTTTGAAAAATGGGGATTTAAACACAAGATGTACCAAGAAAGCTGAGCCACCTCAGGTAACACAGAGGACAAAATATGGATAATTTTTCACCAATATTTCATTAGCTGATGAATTACTCATCAAGGAATAATATAAGGAGAAATAGAAAAATTTATTTCCATAAATAGGGAAGAAGGCTAAGTTAACGGTCAGCGTGGATGGGGAAAAACTAGAACAGGTGGAAAAATTCTCGTACTTGGGTAGTGTTCTATCTTGGGATGGGAGGTGTGGAGATGAGGTTCGAAAAAGAGTAACATTGGCCAAGGAAGCTTTTATGAAGCGAAGGGAATTGATGACAACCACTTACATGGTAATATATACTGACTGGAGGGCCACTGAAACTGATAAGTCCACTAGCAAATCTAATTAAAAACTTGTTTCACATTCATCATGCTTTGCATAAGTGACACACTCAAAATTTCACATTCTAAATCACTAACTTCTCTGAGAAATGAAGAAAATGGGTAGAAAGAGATGCATTCTACATAAAAGAGATGAAAAGTATGCTTCAAGTTTGCAAAAATTGTTTGCAGTGACAATTCAAAAAGAGACTAAATAACTAGTGAAAGGTGCAAAATGAAATCAGATTCTTTGGAATGCAATTTTTATCATTAATCAATGTAAATTACAATTAAACCTAAATAATTCTACATTATAATTTTGTCAATAATATTCCTTTTATTATGATGTATTTAACATATTCAATTTATTTGCTACACCTATTAACTATTAGTTCCACATTCTATCACTGAATATTAAGTTATGTACCATACAAGAACCATAAAAATAAATTTTCCAGTTAGAAAATGCTCATTATATCAATAATCATTTCATTTTAGAATACCTCTTCTTAGTACAATTTAAAAGTCTACAAGACTGAATGTCTTTAAATGTTTAACATGAAAGACCCAGGTTAGCTGATTGCATTCCAGTCATTAATGAGCATTTACACATTTCATAATGATTCACTGGGTATGATTCTTTAAAGATGCAAATTAATATAGGGAATTACAATAATAGAAGTTCTATCAACTTTTTTTCTTTATCTTTAACTTTATCAAAGTTTTTGTTTATTTCATCAGCTTCTAACCTAATAAATTGCAACTGTTGCTAGAATGATATGCAGAATTATATTATGCAATAATGCAATGGAACACAGTTGGAAAACATTTTTATTTTTAAAACTGAATCGTCTAAGTGCCATGAAATTCTTTTTCATTTCACATAATCTTTGCAACTTTTAGGCATCTGTAGACAACTAAAGTTAAACATTGCTGTCATTAATTGAGATTATTAATTTTGTTTGTCGTAAAGTTGAGAAACATTCGACAAGAGAATATTCATTTATACTTAATGACACAATTAACAAATTTTTGAGCAGACAATAGAGCCGTGGTTGACTACTAAAGAAGTCAGCATAATGACTCACTCTGTTGCTCTTTCCCAGTGCCTTTGTCCCTTGCAGAGACATGGACTATCCCATTGGCATCTATGTCGAATGTCACTTCAATCTGAGGAACTCCACGTGGGGCTGGAGGAATGCCCACTAAGGTGAACTGACCAAGCAACTTGTTGTCAGCAGCCATTTCACGTTCTCCTTGATGTACTTTGATCTCCACCTGAGTCTGGCCATCAGCAGCTGTTGAGAAAACCTAGCAAAATTATGGACAATTAACTTTCACTTCTGAATGAAGCCTTTCAATGTGAGAGGAATTTCAATGACCTTCCTCATAAAGATACAATTAGGACTCATTCTGAACTTTGGAAATATTTAACAATTTCATAGGTAGAAAAGATAAAAATATTCATATGAATGAGAAAATGTAGGACTGTTAGAACTTGAGTTATTATTATTAATTATGTAATTACACTTCTCTATTATTTCCACTATGTATTGTAGACTATTGTTTCAAAATTACCTATACAACACAAATATAAATGCATTATATTTGACAAATATAATACATAATTCCATAGCATCATTCCTTAATGCTTTTCCCTCATTAATAGAAATTGCAATCATTACGAAATATCTCAACAGAAGTTTTTCAGAACAATCCAACTATAAAATAAAGGAATGTTTTACGCATCAGTTCTTCACTGAAATGGAGACCACCAACCACCAATCTGAGACTTGCTTTTGCAAAAAACCAGAGTAAATTTTACTCCATTGACATTTCACAAAGTTTAACAGTCAGTCTAGAAAATATAGCAATCCAATTTTTTTATAAATTCTTGCCTGGCTTTTCTTCGTAGGAATGGTAGTGTTCCTAGAGATGAGCCTAGTGAAAACACCTCCTAGAGTTTCAATGCCCAGTGAGAGAGGAGTGACATCTAGAAGTAGGACATCAGTCACATCACCAGCCAACACACCCCCCTGAATTGCTGCTCCTACAGCCACTGCTTCATCTGGATTTACTGCTCGACTAGGCTGACGGCCAAAGATATCCTGAACAGTTGACTGGACCTACAAGAGAGACATCTCAAATTATTTCAGCACTCATAACAACTACTTTTAAATTCCATTAAAATAATTTTTGTCCACATTGACAGAAAATGCAGCAAAAAAATGAAACAAGATGTCAATACAACATTGTAAGGAATTGCTGGCAGGAATCCGACATGGTACAGTATTATAAATATCTTCATGAACCAAAGTGTAAGCTCATTAATCCCAAAGCCCTCTTTTTAGAGAAGAACAGGAAGTTCTCCTTTAAAGAATGCAAAGTTCTGTAAAGGGATAAGAAAACAAGATTCTCTTTGAGAGCAATGAATGCAGTAAGGATCACTAACCTTTGGCATTCGAGTCATACCACCAACAAGCAAAACCTCCCCTATATCAGACTTTTTTACTTCTGCATCTTGCAGAGCCTTCTGACATGGAGAGATTGTTTTCTTGATTAGGTCTCCCACCAAGTTCTCCATTTTGGAACGAGTAAGCTGAAATAAGAGAAGGTCAGTGTAAGGTTATGTATCAGCAAAAGGCCTTCTTTGTCTCTAACTAATAAAACTTCAGGAAATTTTCCAGAGTTCTTTTCTAAAAGAGTGTAAACAAATACCTTAAGATTCATATGCTTTGGTCCAGAGGAGTCCATTGTGAGATAGGGCAAGTTGATATCAGTCTGAAGAGATGAAGACAGTTCAATCTTTGCCTTCTCAGCAGCCTCCTTTAGACGTTGCATTGCCATTGGATCTTTGGTTATGTCAAGCCCTTGCTAAAATTTAAGATACAAAGAAAAAGAATTTGTAGCTTTAACATAAATGATAATTTTAACTAAACAAGATAATTAGCAACATGACCATTAGTAAGTAAAATTTCATTGCTATAGAGATTTTTGTTCACCAAGTTACAATCTATTGAAGATCATAAAACGTGATCATGATCCATATCTTGGAGGAAGGGTTTATAATTTATTTAAAAGTTACCTAGCCGCATCCCTGACAAATCTGCACCAAGGGCACAATTCCACCAAAAGTAAATAATATGTTTCCTGTTAACATTATGATTACGAAAAATTTTCTTCTAAATCATCACTAGAAGCTCTTAACTTGCGTTGTAGAAAACATTTTAATATGAATGTGCTTACAAACAGAAGATAAGCTTCTGAAAAGTTGTTTCATCAGGGGCTTTCAAATCTTGCAATCTTCGAGGGTCGTTCAATATGTCCTTAGAAAATCCAAGAGATGGTGCTCATAGTATCATAAATGGTTTATTTTTAGTAAGCATCACTCACTAGATAGCTGTTAAAGTCTCAGTTTATGTCCATCGCATAGTTTCATTTTTACTGTCAATTGAAGCAAAAAAACTTCAGTTTTTTGGGAAAATGGAAAAAAGTGAGTTTCAAGCAGTGATTAAACACATTTAAAAGGAAACGAAAATAGGTAAGGGTGACTTTGCGCAAGATGGTGCACACCCAGGAAAAATCCCAAGGAAGAATGGACTTGAAAAAAATCTGACGGGACCTGGAATCAAACCCGGGTCTCCCAATTGCCAGTGCTCTGTCCGTTGAGCTATCCCAGCAGAACATTTCTCCAAGCAATTCGGGATACTTTGTGGGCAAGGACATTGCGAGTTCGTCCGCATGGCGGCATCGTTTGCGGTCTAGCTTCATTGAAGTATCGGCCACACAAAGTGATGGTAAGGAAACCCCCTGATAGCTCAATGGACAGAGCACCTGACCGGCAATTGGGAGACCCGGGTTCAATTCCCGGTCCCATCAGACTTTTTTCAAGTCCATTCTTCTTTGGGACATTTAAAAGGCTTAACACAGAAAGAGATCAAAGCTGAGTTGGATGAAGTTCATGGTACATCTGCTCTCATGTTTGCAACTGTTTACATTTGGGCAAATGAGTTTAAACATGGCCATAGATCCACAAAAGATGAACATAGTACCAAATGAAATGAAATAAAGACCGTTTCGTACACTTCCACAGCAATTTTATTATGGCAACATGTTTCGCTAGTGTCCTAGCATCATCAGGCCTGATGATGCTAGGACACTAGCGAAACATGTTGCCATAATAAAATTGCTGTGGAAGTGTACGAAACGGTCTTTATTTCATTGTAATGGCCTTCCACGAGGTAACGCCTTCCCATATTGAGTTTATAGTACCAAATGTCTAGTGGAAGTGACTACCACCGAAATGTTTGAAAAAAATCCATGATATGGTTATGAGTGATTGACAAATTAAAGTGCCCAAAATAGTTAAGGCCACAGGCATATCACATGGTACAGTGTTTTCAATTTTCACAGGAAATTGAGCATGAAAAAATCTTGGCAAGACGGGTGCCGCGTTTGTTCTCAGAGGAAGGTAAACACAATCGTGTGGTTGACTCAGAGGCTATTATGACGTTTTTCTGTCGCAATCCTGACAAGTTTCTGCATCAATACATAATTGTGGATGAAACGTTGATACACTACCACAATACAGACACAAAGGAACAGACAAAAGAGTGGGTTTTCAAATGCGAACAGGCTCCAAATAAGGATAAGACAATGAAATCAGCTGGCAAGGTGATAGCCAGTCTTTTGGGATGCACAATCATCTACATCGATTAGTTGGAAAAAGGTCAAACAATAACTGGAGTATTGTGAGTCATTATTGCTCTGGTCGAGTGAAGAAATCAAGAAAATCCTCCTCATTTGAAAAAGATCCTCTTCCATCTAGTTATTAAATATACTTCAGAAAAACTATTTAAACCAAGTTGTGAAACCGCCAACTAGAGGTGAAAATACTCTCGATCTCTTATTAATTAACTTTCCTGAGCGTATAAAGAGCATCACAATCAACGAAGGGTTCGGCGACCACAAAGGTGTATACATAGACATCGACTTAAAAATAAACAAGCACAAGAAACCTAAACAGAAGATTTATCTTTATTCAAAAGAGAATTTCCAGGGCTTTAATGAAAAGCTGATTATTAATTTTAATTCATTCGTGTTTTTCGTAAATGAAATATCCACAGATGACACTTGGAAAATCTTTGTTGAGATAATGCATAAATACATTGACTTGTACATACCTTCAAAATACTCCAAACATGATTGCAAACCTAGATGTTATGACAGAGAGGTTAGAAAGGCCCTTTGCAAACAGAGAGCTTTACACGGAAGAGTAAAAGCCTTTGCAGGAAAAGGTCAGACTGATTGGAGCCCAATAGGATCGCTATTGTTAGAAAAGCACAAGAAAGCGAAATCCGATACTAAGCAAGCAATGCGTAATGCCCTCCATAACTCCAAGCAGAAATTTTTTGGGGAATGCTTAGAAGAGGACTCTAAAGCTTTTTGGTCTTACGTTAGAGAGGTACAGGGAAAAATACAAACTGTAGGTTCGTTAAGGGACATCGATGGTAATATAACTTGCGATACGAAAAGGAAAGCGAACATCCTAAACGAATTCTATCAAAGAGTATTTATGGCTGACAATTGCAAAGAGACGCTAACAGAAATAAGTACACCTGAGTCAATGCCAAGTATTTGTTTCACCGAAGATGGAATAGTTAAACTTTTGCACAAAATTAAGCCGAACAAATTGCCAGGTCCAGAAGGAATTGCAGCTCGAGTATTAAAAGAACTGGCAGAAAGAGTCACACCATACCTCCGAATTATATTTTCTAAGTCAATAAGTGAAGGTAGCATCCCAATAGATTGGAAGCTAGCAAATGTTACACCTGTTTATAAAAACGGACCAAAGTAGGACCCTGGAAAATATAGACCTATATCATTAACTTCTCTCTCTGGCAAAATAATGGAGCACATCTTTGTTAGCTTACTCATGAAATTCCTAGATAGTAATAGATTCCTCTGTAAGAACTAGCATGCCTTTCGAAAGGCCCAATCATGCGAAACTCAACTCGCACTTCATTTATGACATTTTAACATCTGCCAAGAGTAAAAAGCAGGTGGATGCTATTTTCCTAGATTTCAAAAAGGCCTTCGACAGAGTTCCTCTTTACAAATTAAAATTAGCAGGCATTAATAAGGAAGTAATTGACTGGGTAAAAGATTTTCTCCACAAGAGGGAACAAAAACTAGTACTTGCTGGGATTAGTTTGAACAAAGTCAAAGTTACATCAGACTTGATCATCGGCTTCTACACAATCTCCGAATTTTAATCCGTTGTGGATAATCAAAAACAACTAAGAATAAAATACTAAGAAAACTAATTCGCTTTCCATATCATGGCTTACTTTAATCAGCATAATTGTCTCCAACAACGTCATTTGTGCCGCCTGCTTTGTCTGTTGGGTCCACCTCCGAGCACGTCCATACTCTCTCGAAGCAACTTTTAATATGCTTCCCAGGAACAGATTCCCAAGCCACTGCGATCGCTCTGACATAGTATTTTTACTTTCCACAGCGCAGACTACAGCTCGCACTAAGTGGATGCGGTATTCGTTTTTCATGAGGGCAATAATACCCTGAGCTAAGGACTGAAGATGGCTCGTGTTTTCTGGGAAGAAGCAAACTTTCACATGGCTGAGCTGTAATTTGCCTAAGTTATGCGCTGCACAATTATCCATAGTCAGGAGGACCTGCCAATTCTGTACTTTCATATGGGGATTAAATTTCAAGAGCCACTGTTGGAATGCTATTCCGTATGAATAGTCACAGGGTAGCTTAGATTGGTCAATAAGTTTAAAACAGTGTGGGCTACAGGATTTTTCTATCGACCAAACTCGAAGCTTCTCACTCCCAACCGAATTGCAGGTGAGAACAACTGTTAATCTCTGCTTACTACATGCGCCTCCATGACATTTTTCTCCCTTCATAATTATAGAGCGGTTTGGCAAGAGATTATAATACATCTGTCTCATCCATGAAGAAAATGTTCCGTGGGTCATACTTTTCCTGGAGGCGCCTGAAATGTAGAAGCCATTCATTTGCATCTGGTTTGTGCACTATATTACGCTCTCCGCATATCACTTGCCAGGAGATCCTGTGACGTTTCTGGAAATGCCAAAACCAACCAGTAGAGCAGTTGAAGTCATTAATCCCAAGGTTTGAAGCAATTGAATTTGCCTTTTCCACTCAATGGTATATTCACTGACCGCATGTGTTTAAACCACTTCACCAATTCTTCCTCGACATCTTGATGACGAGCTAGACGTAATCACTTAGCTTTGAGTCCTATGCTACCCAACGCCGTGGCTTGTAATTTTTCTCGATTCTTTATTATTGTAGACAAAGGAATAACAAGTTTGAAAAATAGTGAAATGACTGGGACACGAACCCAGGTCTCCTACTTTCCGAGCAGATAATCTAACCACTGAACTACCATGCCGCGTCTCTTCCACACTGTTAAGGAAATGCCAGTTTAGTTAGCCACTCGTGTTTACTACCACTACCACTACTACTGTCCCTAGTAAATATTTTCCTATCCATTGTTTTTATCTGACATGCAGCAGGATATCTGATGCCTTATGCTAAAATCTTCTCCTATTCACTTTCGAGAGGGTCTGAGAAGAGTCAAGGCATTCATATCGTAAACAGTAGCAATCAAAATTCTCAACAAACTTCAATTAAGATGATCATCCGCAGTGTTTTGAGAACGCTTCTAGGATGTTTTCGAGTTAAGTTATCGTAGTTTAGTAGGATCATGTTCTCTACAGAATGCAGTACCTCTTAAGCTGTAGTAGAATAGTCTTGAGCCCTTTCAAAGAACAGTAAGCAAAATAAGACTGATAAAAATAGGAATGCTGTATCATATAGCACTGTGCAGTATAGAATATGTTTTTGACAATCATCTCCAGGTTATCACTTTTCAATACCATTTGGGCCATCCACAATAAATGGCTATCATCAACCCAGTAATTTTCAGAAAAAATCATGTCACTGAAAATGGATGGTTCACTTTAAGTGAGAAATCCTCAGTACGGGACCAAGATATTTGTTCCGAGTTTCGTACTAACCGATTTTCGTGTTAAACCAATTAAACTCCATATGATGCAATGTATCTGTGCCGGGACTGCAATTTGGGTTCATGTTATAGCAAAATTCATGTTAAGCGAATATGTGTTAACGAGGTTTTACTGTATATATTACTATATCATTAAAATTTTACTTCCATAGAGAATAATCAAACTTTCTAATGATTGAAACGTTTTGCATGCATCTTTAGTTGCTTACAGGGTATAGTTTACATATCATTTCACTATTACGTTTCTTACAGAGGATAAACTACAGATTCATTTCATATAATTTATTGTTTAGAAAAGTTATTTCTTTTACAATTTTAAGTCTAACATAGTTCTTAGATTTTAATTCTGTTATTATGAAGGAAATATTATTTAAGATAGCAGTATGTATGCAAATGTAATTCTAACTGTAAATATAAATGTTAATGAAAAGCCCAATGACGTAGTTGTTACCGAAAACTAAACTTATATGTAAGGGATTAAATGTAATTAAGCACAAAAGAGGCAATGAAATAGGTAATAAATTAAATAAAGATATTGTTCAAAGTAAAAATGTCAATGGTGAGATTAATACAAGTATAATACTTCTATGTACCACATATATAAGAATAGTAAAAGTTGACATAAGGAAGAATGCTCATAAGCTTCCAGTGAATTATAAAAGTATAACAAACAAAAATCAGGGGATTCAAGACTTTAACTGAAATATATCAAACATATATCACAGCAGGAATGGAATCCTAGCTTAGTAAATACAGCTTCTGAGGAATTCTTTTCAAGCTGTTCGAAAATGCTCAAATGGGACAAAAGGGCAAGAGGGAGGAGTATTTATTTCTCAAAAAACTTAAGGAGTGTTCAATTAGAGTTCAACGACACATACAAGCTTCTAAGAATTGTAGTTGTAAATCCAAGGAAAGAGGAAAGTAGCTTTCTTCCTGGGGTCTAATGGTTGAGGGCTAAACATAAAAATATATAAATATGTTGTTTTTGCCCTAAAGATATAATAAAAAATCAAAAAAAATATTCTTTATAGTATCAAGTGAAGAAGCCAATACTTACATCTCTCTTGAATTCTGTAACTAAGAAATTGACCAACGTATTGTCAAAGTCTTCACCACCTAAAAATGTGTCTCCATTAGTTGACTTGACTTCAAAGACGCCTTTTTGAATCTCTAGTATGGAGATATCAAATGTGCCACCACCCAGGTCATACACTGCAACTCTGAGAAAGATATACATCAAAATAAACACATTAACATTAAAGATTATAATTTGAAAATATTAGCCAATATGTAGTAAGGCAGCCAATAATTAGTAACATTTAACAAGACAATTTTAACTACAACATGCAATCACCTGACTTGACACACAAGACACCTTGATTATACAGCCCATATTAATAACTTCAAATAAATTTACAATTTTAAATGAATACGAGTTTCATCAACACAAGTGAGAAGAGTTAAAATCAAGATGACTTGGTCCTACATTTGCAAATTAGGAAAGACTCGGGTCAAATATCTAGAGAATATTAATTCCAAAACCTAAGGAGGATTTATTCTTAGTTCTAGAAAATCTTTTATTGATTCCGGTTCTTCGATTAATTCCAGTTAATATTCCTTTCTCATCTCGAGTTATCCCAGATTCTTTCCTCTTAATGTTTGCTAATCTATAATTTCAGATTATAATCTTTCCTAGTTTTGTGTATCACACAGAAAACAACAAATAATGCTGATGTAATAATAATAAGAGTTGGCTACACTTCTGTTGCAGCTGTCCTGGTGTGATGCACCCCTCCCCCCCTTGTGTCCATAGGAAGGCATGGCTTTGCTTGGGAATATTCCCCAGACATACTGTTGTGTGTTATGTTACCTTCCACCCTTTTATTTCACTAATAGTGAAATTACTAATATTATATATATTACTAATAGTATA
>KZ309083.1:367385-383327 GCA_000376725.2 Ladona fulva | reverse complement strand
GTGTATTTATTTATTTATTACTAATAGTGAAAGAACTAGGGATGCTTATTGATGTTTCTACATCAATCTGGAAGTTACTATAATATAAGAGACAATTAGAAAGTGGAAGTTCAGACCTTTCCTGAAGGCTACCTTACCAACAAAGCATTTTCAAGTTTTATATCATAGTTTATATGATTAAACCAAGGCTTTAGCGCAGATAACTGTGGTAGTGGTCAGTACTGACTCTGAAGAATTGAAAATTCCCTCAAGTATCTCTTCTTCCAAAAGTCTCCTTCCCTTACACCCAAACCCTTCTTCTTTACCTTCAACCGTTGATCTTCCTCACTAACAAGGGAATCTTTACCACTGAGTAAAATTTATCTTGACGATACACTTAATAATAGGGTTTCTTTGGGTAAACTAAGGACCAATATGTTCCAGTTTTAACTGACACTTCCTATTTTCTCAGCAAAATATTTAAATAACTGCCTATAAGTTATTTCGATCTTTTAATAACCGCTAACACATTGGGCTCATCTAACAGCGACAGCTGTGGTGTAGCGGTTAACGTGTGCGGCAGCAAAGCACAAGTTAGACACCAATACGAAGATTTTCAATCTTTTTCTTCTTATCTCACATGATTATATAACCAATTTAACGTTACATTCGAGAACAGCTAGTAGCTGTTTTTATGCTTCAGGAGATCAGCAAAAGAATATTTTCTAAAAAATTCTGATACTTCCCCAATCAATAATTATATTCTGCAAAATACAGGATACAACATTCCTAGTTTAATTATACTTTGAGAAATTTTCCTCTGATGTATCAATCAATTCCTGGGTTCTTAAAACTTATATACACTGGTGATGTTCAATATTTTAGGGCAACCTTCTCTTAATTCTACTGGCAAGTTCCAATGGTTAACTATGGTGGTATCTTATCAACAATCAATTTTAGCGATCGATTTTGCAGTGGTTGAATACCAATAAAAATCACTAACCATAGAATTAATATCTTTGCAAAACCAATTGGAAAATCCAAATCTTACCTAACTTTTCCTTTAGAGGTAAAACTTATCAGTAATACAGTCTTTAGTTTACTGCGACTGTAAATCATTGGAGTGTTACCAATTTTGTAATTGCATTTAATATGCAAATTTTATTGACATTGTTGTAGTAAATTTTGTTGGTCGGGTAAGATCATCTTCAAAACTCAATTCATCTGGCTTCATTGAGGTTCCAAGAAAAGTTAAACAATTTGGCTTCTGTAAACGCATAGAATGAAATTTTCAATGGTATTTCTTATGTTCATTTCTCCAGTTATTTGAATCTATGCTACTGATAACTGCATTTCACAACAAGAGATAAAAGAAAACATGGACAATAATATGTGCACTATATTATTAATAAGGAACTCAAAGAATATTAGTTTACATGATAAAGTATTTGCTAAGCACCTAAACATTGTAAACAGCCGTGTCTTCAAATTCCAGCATAGCTTACTTGAAGTATTCTGGAATGTAAGCACCGATCAAACGACAATCATGAACTAATATTACTTTGTCAGTTCATAATTCTAAAAATATTAATGAAAAATTTTGGTATTTCAGTGATAATTTACTTCTAATAATTTAGTAATGCCTTCAAGAGTTTCCAAAGCTAATTCAATTAACATTTAATTTTATGGCACCCAACAGATTTTCAGCTGGGTTTCACAACAATGGAGCACATGACAACTGTGTGCTGCGACCATTGAGTGTGTCTTGTTTTCAGCGAGCACTGATTGAAGACCTAGACATAGAATAATATGGAAACGCTGATATTTAACATCAACCTTTACATTCTTTTGAGCAGTAAACAATCGAGTCTTATTGTTAGTCTTTTTGCCTAGTATTTTATTTAAACGACCATAATAACAAAAATTAATCGAAGATGAACTCCATAATGAAAATACTTTTAACCATAATGCATTAATATCAGCATATAATTCATTCAAATATTTTTGCTAAACTTACATCTTATCTTCAGATTTATCCATTCCATAAGCAAGTGCAGCAGCAGTGGGTTCATTGATTACTCTCAAAACATTCAACCCAGCTATCTGACCGGCATCTTTTGTTGCCTGGTGAATCAAAATACAATCTGAATTAAATAGATAGGTCAGCAATACTTAATTTTTGGAAGCACAAAGACTCAAGTGTTACATACCTGTCGTTGTGAGTCATTAAAATATGCTGGAACAGTTACAACTGCATTCTTCACGGAGGTTCCCATATAACCCTCAGCAGTCTCTCTCATCTTCATGAGTACAAACGCTCCTATTTGGCTGGGAGAATACATTTTCCCGTCACTTCCTTCAACCCACGCATCTCCATTTGAGGCTCGCACTATTTTGTAGGAAACTGTTTTCCTGAAAAGAAATAAACTAAAATAAAAAACAAGTACCACCTTTTCATATTCAGGTAGTTTTGGAATCAGAGGAGTGCCATTTCAGAGAATAAGTCAGTTCAAAGAATGCCTCAGAAAATTTTACAATTGTAAATTACTTTAAATTATAATTTCATACTACATACTCACTGCTATGTCATTAAAACAAACCCGTCTGAGTTACCTGTATGCATAGCTGGAATTAACTTAAGAAAACTTATTTGACTTTCAACAAGACTGTTTTGAATGCAATTGGCATATTCAAAACTTACAGAAATAAAACAGACTACCACCAAAATTCACCTGCTTACCCTTGTACTTGAAGCAGATTTCCAAATCACAATAATAATCACTAATATTCAGTCAAAAAGAAGAAAAATTACTAAATTAACATTTCTGTGTATATGTGGCAAGTTTTAAATTAAAGAGGTTTCACTGTATCTGAGGAGAGACTAACAAAAATTATTAACTGTTTTTTGCCTAACCCATACTCTGAGACTCTTAACCCTTTACCTTCCGAAATCGGATATATCTGATCTGGCTAGTACTACCCTTAGGCTATGGCTACACAGGCAGGAATTTGCTGCCTGTAAGAGCAGCTTTCTTGCTGCTTAGAATGGATCCTATTGAGTAGTTGGAGGGTGGCTCCACGCGCTGTATTTTTGCTGCTACAATGTGAAAAGTCGAGGCATCGGCAAATTCATGCTGCGACACGATGGGTCTATTTTCGAGCAGCTAGTTAGACACGTGTCAGTGGCTTCACAAGCGTCACTTTTGCTGTCTCTTCCAGTACATCCAGCGAATTTTTAAATCTTATTTCTTGTGAATATCTTTTTTATTCTGAGTAAAAGATAATGGAATTCGATGGTGAGATAATCATCATGCAGGTGGAAAAATATCCCGTCCTGTACGACCCAAGGGACGAAAGTTACAAAAACCGTAATATGAAAGTGGATGCATGGAAAAAAGTCGCAGAAGGTGTGGTGGGAGAAAAGTACAAGGAGTTATCTGCGCAGGAGCAAAATGATTTTGGTAAGTAAAAAATGGTTTATTTTATAAATACATAATACACACATTGTATCGAGTGATGTGATATAATTCATGCCTTTGTGTAACACTGATGATATAAAAAGTGCAACGTAACAGCAAAATTCAGGAGTAATTATACTGCCATGGAATCGAACCTTCTGTTGAACAAAAGTATTTCGTGTACGTATCTCTGACATTTACACCGGTCTGAGTTCCTCGTAACCCTCGATTTGGTAAACTGTCTAAACAACATGTCAGAGTATCTTCGAATTCATATCCATCTCGTTCTCTAACGAAATTATGTAAAANATATATATATCCGGAGAAGCGTCTATATAAAGAGAGATATATATGAGTAAAAGGAGCTTGCATACTGCAAGCTGAATGTAAGACAGATTAACTAAGGCATTGTACACCTTCTGCAACACTCCATCTGCCATACACGCGAGTGCCATCCAAAATATACATTTCCCTAATCGAATTATTCAAAATACATCCATACAAATTCTCCTAGCATCGAACCTGGGTCTACTAGGACAAACATTCTAACAGCATACGATAGATAACCTCATCTTCTATAGGTGTAGCGAATTTCAACCTTCTACCTGACCGGGGAATGCCGTTACGAATTTTTGAAAATTCTGTCATTCGAATGGTCCTGGGATCGAACCTGGGACTTTAGGGCAAAAAACTTTACGGCATCCGATAGAGTATCATCTTTTCTAATAACACCGTGAATTGCAGGTTTTTATATTAACGGAAAATACCCTAAATTAATTCATGAACGTCGGAATGAAAAACTGCCTTAGCATCGAACTTAGAACCCTCAGGGTAAAACCCTCTAGGTGTACTATATAGGTGCCTGTTCTCTATCGATGACGTGAATTTGAACGTTCTATCTTACTCAGAAATACCCGAAATGTTTTTTTAATGTTTTGCACTCTAGCATCGAACCTAGGGCCATCAGAGATAAATGTTTTGCGGCATACGGAAGATAAAATCATTTCCTAACGATTCCGTAAATTTCATTGTTCTATCTTTACGCTAAGTACGCGAAATGAATTATTGAAAATGCGCTAAATGCATTCTTATGGGAAAGTGGCCGTTTTTGGTGCCCCTTAGAATCGAACCCATGATGCGTAGAATGGAAGTCCGCTTTTTTCTTTGGTGTCCAAACGCGGGACTTTACGGCAAAAAAATCGGCGGCTCCGTAAGGCACTTCCTTCTGCCTCGCCTTTAGTATCTGTCGTAATAGACCCAGGTTCGATGCTAGGACAATTCGTATGGACGTATTTTGAATAATTCGTTTAGGGTAATGTAGTTTGTGGATGGAACTTGGTGTATGGCAGGTGGAGTGTTGCAGGAGGTGTAAAATGCCTTAGTTAATCTATCTTAGATTAAGCTTGCAGTATGCAAGCTACTTTTACTCGTATATATATAAATATCCATATAAAATACTAAAGACGATTCAGAAGGAAGTGCCTCNGTTTCGCAGATGATATAGTACTCTTCGCAACCAACGGTGAAGATCTAGCATCAAGACTTCAAGAACTGAACGCGGATGGGCAGAAAATAGGACTCAGGATGAACTTATCGAAAACTAAGGTAATGTATAATTCTTTTGCAGCACAAGTACCAATCCTACTACAAGAGGTACCCCTTGATGTTTGTTTAGAGTACTCTTACCTGGGACAACTGAATACGACAGGAGTGAAAAACAGGATTAATGAAGTGAATCGAAGGATGAAACTAGGCTGGAGTGCCTTTGGAAGGAACGCCCATATTCTGAAGTCGAAAATGCCAATGGTCTTAAAGAGAAAGGTCTTCAACCAATGCATTCTACCAGTTTTGACATATGGAAGTGAAACATGGGTGTTAAACGTAAGAATAACCCAGCGACTTTAGACTACACAAAGAAGTATGGAACGATGTATGCTTGGAATCACAAGAAGAGACAGGAAACGCAACACATGGGTTAGGAAGTTAACAGGAGTGACAGACATCATAGATAAGGTAAGATCACTGAACTGGATGTTGGCATGCCATGTTGCAAGGAGAAACGACAACAAATGGACATCAGCAGTTCTGAACTGGATACCAAGAGACGTGAAGAGACCAAGAAGAAGACAAGGGACCGATGGAACAGAGACATCATTCAGTATTTAGGGGTAACATGGCAACGAGAGGCTCAGAATAGAGAGAATTGGAAAGCGCTTGGGGAGGCCTACATCTGATGTCGGATTGAAAATGGCTGATGATGATGATATATACGAGTAAAAGATGCTTGCATACTGCAATCTTAATATATACGATAGATTATGTAAAACATTTATACACCCCCTGCCATACGCCGCTGGCCATTTGTGGCATCTTATATATGCTACATTGTTCTTACTACGTGTTTTATCTTCGCTTTTGACTATTACTATAGTTTCAAGAATAATTCATTTCAAGAATAATTCATTTCAAGAAGCTTATCAAATTAAAAATATGCAATGGCAACTTGTCTTTCGCCGCTATAGGAAAAAATTGACAATCTGCCTCAGTCAAATTAAATTCCCAATCCCAGCATCGCAATCGGTGAGAGGGATGGGGCGCGATATTACAGCGAAGTAGAGATAAAAAAACACATGTGCGGAACAGATGTGTAATCTGCTTCAGATAAGCAATTAAATACCTTTAATTTCCCTGGTCCCTGGGAATTAATCCCTTTGAATTATTTACATCGACCTAGCATCGAACCTACGATCATTTTCGGAGCGGTCTTTTCAGTACGCGGAAGAGAATCACTTCCTGCACTTGCAGTTAAAATTTCAATTCCCTAGCTTCACGGGAAGTACCTGAAAAAAATTTCCGAAAAATGTGAGAAATCCTGTCCAATGCATTCTTATGGGAAAATAGCCGTTTTTGGGGCCTCCTAGAATCGAAACCATGATGCCTAGAATGGATGTCCGCTTCATTCCATAGTGTCCAAACCCGGGACTTTACGGCAAAAAAAAACGGCGGCTCTGTGAGGCACTTCTTTCCGCCTCNAAAGAGGATACATATATGCTAAGCAAATGTCGTTTCTAATGCCGGTTCTTGAATGCCGTCCGTGAGTACTATGTTTTTAATATACAATTCTAACTTTAAATCCGATTTAAAATGCCTTTTTACTATTGTTTATTTTTTGGAATTACAGAACTTCTGGGAATATGGATGATGAGGAAGCGGTACCTGTAACCGGTAGTAGTTTCTCTCTGCCACAGCAAAAGCCAAAAAAAGAAAAGAATCAATGGAAACTCAACTGATTCAACTTTTGAAAGAGAGCAATCATCCTCCACCCGAGCCTGAGAATGATGCAGAAAAACTATTTCTTCTTTCCCTCGTCCCTAAAATGAAACTTTTAAATCCTGCATCCAGTTTGGATTTTCAAATCAAATGTATGCAGTTGCTACAAACTTACTTAGAGAATCCTAATAATTTATGTGATCCAGTTCAGATTCCGCAAAATGTTGCTCATGCAAATCCGACTCCCCGTGATCCTCAATCGTACCAATCAAGCTATGTAACTTCCGATGAGGAATCCGTTTATTCTTTATTTGATTTATAGTTGTAATTTTCCTGTAATTATTCTATTTTCTGTTAAACTTAAATAAACTTACCTCAAAGTTACAGAGAGTCTTTCTTCAACCGCTTTACTATCCCTCATATGTGTGTCTTTTTTTTGTAGGCTTCTGGTCACAGCAGTAACAAGGTAAGTAAATGAATCCTCTGACATCCGGTAAAACTCAGAAAATTTTTCAGGATATTTTTTAAGTTTTTCATGTAATAAACGAAATTTTCCTTCACTTTTTCTGGTTGATATCATAGGATGTATCCACCATTGACGCTCACGTAATCGTCGACGTCGGTAATGAATAAGCAAACAGAGAATTATTTTACGAGTAAAATTCAGCCAAGGCATTCCGAGAACTATAGCCTATATCAGTTATTCACAACAATAAGAATCAAATGAAAAGATGCTTCCGATGATGCTTCCAGACAAGAAGCAGACGATTGACTGGAAAAATGCTGCGCCACTGCTGCTGTAGCGACCGGCAGCAATTCTGCTGCTAGTATAGGACTGTAATTTAACAGCATGTGTAGCCGCTACCGAGCAGCAGCCTTCCGGCGGCGGCGGTTGAAAAGCTGCTCGTATAAGCAGTGAATTGCTGCCTGTGTAGCCTTAGCCTTAGCTGCCAAAATCAGATTTACCCCACGCCCTTAGAAAAACTTTCCGATCTTACCTTTGTGTATTTGGACCTTACCTTTGTGTAGTGGAAAAAATGATTGATATCCCTTGAGATGGATAAGCATAAGTGATATTGAAGAAGTGTTTAGAATGGCCACGAGTAGGTCAGAACTCAAAATTAATGGTAATACAAAGTGGGATGAGAGTGCGGCAGCTTACATTGCAACTAAGCACTCAGCAATGCAACAACACCAGATATGCTGCGGCATTGAAAATTGTCATTGAAATTTTTCATCAACAGTGACATTTTCGCACATATCCCATGGGCCTATAGATCAGCACGTTGGCACTATTAGGGTTAATCGCGTGTCATCAACCAAGATACACTACACTGACTTCACCAATAAAAAGGTGAGTTACACTATGTTTTTCATGTCATCATAATGATAATGTAGGTAATTAATAGTAATATTAATTTAAATGGGAATTTTACAGGATAATAATGGCAGCATCAGTAACAAGGACTCTGAAGAGAAAAAGTGATTTGATAGGAAAGAAAGAGCGATCGGCTCACAAAATCGAGAAGGTTATATTAGCATCAGACTCCAATCAATCAATCAATCAAGTATGAAGATGATGATAATTTGGACGGAGAACAAGACTTTTCTTCTTCATCAGAAGATTTTGATGTTCTTGACTAAGGTCCCACAACATCTTCTCGCTCAGGTAATAGTTGGAAGAAAATTAGCCCAAAGAGCAAAACAATTGTGGAACTCAACTCGATACTTGAGTTTTCTGGAAATGTGGCAGTTAGTGGGATAGCAGGTAGTACTCCAAGGGAGTGTTTTGAAAAATGCTTTCCTCAATCGTTGTTTAGCTTAGTTGCAAATGAAACTAATGACTATGCTGCAAATTTCCTCGAGAAGGCTGGTCTATTGAGCGATAGATCAAGATTTTCCTCGTGGAAAGATGTGACAGCATCAGAAATGCAGGCTTTTGTTGAGATTGAAATTGGAATGGGATTAGTGCATAAACCATCCCTGAGAATTATTTTCAAGATTCATACTGGTTAATCTACACCCCACAGCTTGGCTCCATTTTTGCAAGGAATAGTTACCAGCAAATTCGATCTTTCTTGCATTTTGCTGAAAATGGGGCTGAAGTAGAAGACAATAAGCTTTACAAGATAAGGCCAATCACTGAGGCCATGAACAATACATATAGTAAGGTATATAAGGGAAATAGAGAACTTTCCATTGATGAATTAATGGTGAAATTCAAAGGAAGGTTATTTTTCAAGCAGTATTTACCAGCAAAGCCATCTACTAAATGGGGGATCAAAGTTTGATCATTACATGATTCTCGAACCGGCTTCCCGTTAAAATTTGGAGTTTATACAGGCAAAAGTATCTCAAATATCACTGAAGGTGGATTAGGGACTTAAGTTGTTCAAGGGCTATGAGAACAAAGGTCATGTGGTTTACATGGACAACTTCTATTCAAGTGTAACCTTATATGACAGTTTGAGGGAGAGAAAAATTGGAGACACCGGAACAGTGAGAATAAATAGAAGAGGATTACCCGAAGATATGAGATGTACTCGACCGAAAAGGGGTCATCTTTCGGCTGAATTCGAAAAGTAATATACTTGCCTGCACATGGCAAGATTCTGGTCAGGTAAATATGTTATCCACTCTTGGGAATTTGGGAGTAATAGCCATAGAGATAAATTCAAGAAAGGGAAAAAAAAAATCTTTAAAAAGCCGTCAATCCAAGCACATAACAACAAATATATGGGAGGGGTTGATAAATTGGATCAATTCTGTTCCACCTACCCCTTCAATAGAAGGACAAAAAAGTGGTACCAAACGTTGTGGCATTTTATTATTGAAGTCTCCCTTGTAAATGGCTGGATAGCTTACAACTTACAGAATAAACTAATCAAAATAACACAAAGAAGATTTTGGGGATTATAGATGGCCTAATGGAAGGATACAAGAAAAAGAGTCAGCAGAAGAGCGGTCCTAAATTTGATTCTCTTTTTAAGGCTGAGGGAGCGCCATTTCTCAACACAAATTCAAGATAAAAAACACCAGCTGAATTGTATTGTTTGCAGTATTCTTCCTTCCCAATGCTCAAGAAAGGGAAATGTAAAAGAAAGTAGACGACATACTTTTGCAATCAGTGTCCAGAAATACCTGCGTTGTCTCTCATTGAATGTTTCAAGGCTTACCACACTGTTAAAAAATACAAAAACATTGTAAATGTGAAAAATAATGCATAATTATGTATTTATATGGTGTAAAAATGTGTGAATGCAATTTCACATAAGCTTGAAATAAAAACAAAAGGATCATGGTGCTAGGAAAATAGTACAAGTCTAAGGCGTAAAGGTTGAATTTTATGAAGATACTAGCTGAAGTGCCCGTTTTCTCAATGGGGAGAATAGATTTCGGATTAAATATAGTACACCAATTTGTACATAAGAGAAAATAACATCTCGCATCTTAGTTTAGTCCTATGGGACAGGTTATTGAAAACAAAAATTTTCTAATCAAAGTTCGAAGCCGAAATCTACAATCAACAATAAGAATGTGAATCTTTATGGAATTTCTCTCTTATAAAACGTCTCAAGTTAATGTGTAAGTTTGCAAGATTTTCAACTTCCTGTTCTGGGAATTTTAATCGTAAAATATGTCAAAAGTCCAAACTGATTAATAAAAAGTTACTCATCCATATCGATTAATTCATTACAGTACTATGCATGTTTGTTGCCCCTGCGATTCATCACTACAAATTGTTTGTGACTGTAATAGTTAAAATTTTCATCCTCTTCATATCGTGAAATGGGCCTAAATACACATGCATTCTTATGGGAAAATGCATGAACTCAACCAACAATCGCATTGGTCATCAGGGGGACGGGTTGTTTACAACCTCAAAATTTCACAAAAAATTAGCTTATTTTACCTAAATTCTCGCAATTTCTAAATAAAAGCGATATTCTACGGCAGTAATAAGAATCTGTATTCTATTTCCCTTCTTTTGGAACTTATCTTGATTTTATACGACAATTCCTTCTAATTTTATTTTGCAAAAGAAATAAAGTCTGTAACCGATAAAATCGAACTTTACGTGTATTTCTTATGGAAATCTATCTGAGCGATCTTGGTTCAAATCCAGCAAATTTTGTGAATGAAAAGTTGACATTACTTCCTTCCGGCTCATGGAGAACATGTACGCAAAGTTTGATGCAAATGGGACAAACGTTGTGGACTCCAATCGCAGACAAACAAACACACAAACCCACAGAATTTCTGCTTTACATATATATTCATTACAATAATATANAATGCCTTAGTTAATCTATCTTAGATTAAGCTTGCAGTATGCAAGCTACTTTTACTCGTATATATATAAATATCCATATAAAATACTAAAGACGATTCAGAAGGAAGTGCCTCACGGAGGCGCCGATTTCTTTGCCGTAAAGTCCCGGGTTTTGACACTATGGAAAAAAGCGGATATCCATTGTAGGCATCACGGGTTCGATTCTAGGAGTCCCCAAAAACGGCCACTTTCCCATAAGAATGCATTGAGCGCATTTTCAAAAAATCGTTTAGCGTATTTAGCATAAGGATAGAACGTTGAAATTTACGGAATCGTTAGGAAATGATCTTATCTTCCGTATGCCGCAAAAGACTTATCCCTAGTCGTCCCAGGTTTGATGCTAGGCAAATTTTTAATGCTAAACTTTTAAGAAATCATTTAGGGTATTTTAATTAAGATAGAACGTTTAAATTCACGTAATAGATAGAGAGCAAACGCCGGTATAGTATAGCTAGAGGTTTTTACCCTGAGTCTCCATAGTTCGATACTAAGGCAGTTTTTCTGTCTGAAGTTCATGAATTCATTTAGGGTATTTTCCGTTAAATTAAAAACTTGAAATTCACGTTATTGTTAGAACAGATGATTGTGTATCGTATGCCATAAACGTTTTTGCCCTAACTGCTCAGGTTAGATCCCAGGACCATTCGAAATACCGAATTTTCAAAAATTCGTAACGGTATTTCCCGGTCAGGTAGAAGGTTGAAATTCGCTACATCTATAGAAGATAGGGATTTCTATCATATGTTGTAAGAATTATTGTCCTAATAGACCCAGGTTCGATGCTAGGACAATTCGTATGGACGTATTTTTGAATAATTCGTTCAGGGTAATGTAGTTTGTGGATTGCACGCGGTGTATGGAAGGCGGATTGTTGCAGGTGGTGTGTAATGCCTTAGTTAATCTATCCTACCTTAAGCTTGCAGTATGCAAGCTGCTTATACTCGTAAATATCTACGAGTAAAAATAGCTTGCTATAATTCATTTAGCGTATTTTGCATTAAGATACAACGTTGAACTTTACGGAGTGGTTAGAATATATTTTTACCTTTTTTTAGCCGCATGAGCATCATCACTAATGGCCCCATGTTTGATGCTAGGTAAATTCTTAATGCCAATATTTCAGAAACTCATTTAGGGTATCTCCCTGTAAGATAGAACGTTGAAATTCACGCCACCGATAGAGAAGATAATTCCCTATTGTTTGCGTAAAGGTTTTTCTCCTGTGAATCCTTAGTTCGATGTTAGGGCAATTCGTACATCATAATTTTAAGAATTCATTTAGGGTATTTTGCGTTAAAAAAAACGCGTTATTCACGGTGTTGTTAGAATAGATGACGGTCTATCGAATGCTGCAGAGGTTTTTTACCTGTTGGCCCAGGTTCGATGCTAGGACCGTTCATATGACTGATTTTCAATAATTCATTAGGGTATTTCCCGGTCAGGTAGAAAATTGGATTTCGCAACATCGATAGACGATATGGATTTCTATCGTACGCCGAAAAGATATTTGTGCTATTGGACCCAGGTTCGATTCTAGGACAATTCTTATGGACATATATTGAGTAATTCGTTTAGGGTATTATAGTTGGTGGATGGCAGTCCGATTATTGTCTATATAAAGAGATATATATATATATATATCCGGAGAAGCGTCTATATAAAGAGATAATTAAACCATATTCTTGTGGAAAGTTAACCAACAGGAGAAGAATATTTAATTACAAATTATCTAGAGGACGAAAATGCTTAGATTGTGCTTTTGGCATGTTAACCTCGAAGTTTACACTTTTGGAGACTCCAATATGTTGTGATGTTAGTAATATTGACGGCATTATCTAGGCAATTTGTGTGCTACATAATTTTATAAGAATTAACGATGGAGTTTTTGGCAATTCAATTGTGCGTCATATAGTTGAAAACAGAACTTCGAATAAATTTTTTAACTTGCAAAAAAACTTTTTTGTAAATAAATATGTGAATACTTATTAAATTAAAATGTAATAACGAACCTAAATGATATTCAGATGAATGAAATAAACTAACTTGTGTAACACGTGGCAAAAAGTGGAGCATCCAGCATTCACTTGACACTGACATGGCATGTGTTGTGTCATTACCATGTCACATCACTTCAGTGGGTGCTGACTTACTTGGTTACATTGTTTTAACCTGAAGGTACATGTTAGATGCCAGATCAAGCGTCAGATCACTTGTCACATCATTTCGGTGGGCACTACCCCTTAGGGAATGGGACTCTTCTAATCTGGCTGCGTCCAAACGGTTATACTCGCGGGAACTGAGAACGTGGCCCCAAATGTCTCGTATGATTGCTTCCCACGGTGCTTGCCTCTGGATCGCTGAGAGCCAAAACTGTCTCATATTCGAAGGTAATTTGGATAATAACTGGATAAGTAAAGAATAGAGAGGAACAAGGGCCAGACTTGCGACTTCAGACACAAAGAAAATAAATTTGAAGACATTTTCGGGAGTAGTAACGAAAAATTGAGTCTATAATCGATAATCATACACATTTAGGGTATATAAGTCGTGCAATTGTTAGCAGGGGATGTGCTTTCAGGGATTTGTTAGCATTGTTTGTTACTTCAAAAAGAGCAACTTAAAAAGGGACGACGCCATGCTGCCACAGCACATGCACACAAATTCGCCACAACTTTATCCGTTGGGTTTAGAGACGACATCGTATTAGGAAGTACCACATAAGATAGTTTAGGTATTAATACTGACTGCCATACACTGGCTGCCATACTTAACCGACAATTTGCAGAGACTTACAAATCTTACTATAACTGATGTGTTTCAAGACGACACCATCTTCAGAAGTAACATTTATGATCTATAGGGAAGATATTAATACACCCACTGCCATACGGCAATGCATTTGCAGTAGAAACCCAATCCTATTATGGATTGTGATGCTGCTCGAAAAACTAACATTCAATTATCAAGGAAAAATCGAAACGGGAAGTAGCTCAAAAACTTATCTGAATCGCCTGTACATTCCTTATGGAATAAAAAATTAATGTGCTCTGGCATCGAAAGAATGATCAATTTAGAATTTCTTTAACTTATATATGAGCTAAAACAATTAGTTCTATCCTTTTTCTGAATTTTAGCAATTTTTTTGTCCTGAAAAAACTTTTACTTTTATGGGAGAAATTTGATCTAACCTGGTATCGAACCGAGTGTATTTGCTACCGCAAATACACTTGATTCGATACCAGGTTAGATCAAATTCATTAAATTAAACGTTCCTCTAGGAACTATCGCTCAGGTTTGGTGGCGAAATTGCATTGGGAAGTAGCTCAAATATTATAAGAGTTTCCTGTAGATTACTTACAGGGAAATATTTAATCCGCTCTGGCGTTGAACCAAGGATCAGTGTAGGAGTTGTTAGCCTTGGCTAACTATACAGGACCTTCCGTTCACTGCCTGCCATACATGGCTATCCAACATTGCCTGCCATACATCTCCTGCCATACACCCCCTGCCATACACTGGATATCATATACCACCTGCCTTACTTAACTGGCAGTTTGTGGAGACATACAAATCTAAAACTCTCCCTTGGGTTTCAAGGCAATACCATATTGTGAAATACCTTAAAGGGTAGTTTTGCTAATGTATTCATACATCCCCTGCCATATGATAGTGGCATTTGCAGCCTCTTACAAATCTAAATATATCCGTTGAGTTTGAAGAACATAACTTATTGGGAAATACCACATATGGTAGATTAGGATTTGGGAAAATGCAAAAAGAAATTTCTGAATATCCTTGCAATGTAAAAACACGAAAAGTAACCTTTTAGAGGCTTTCTAAAATCAAACCTATACTATGTACTTAGGAAACAAATCTCATTGATTACATTTTTTGATGCTCATTGTCATTAAAAGAAAAAATCGTCAGGTCTGTGACGCCTTTTGTTTAGCACCAAATGATAACAAAATAATCTTTAAAAAGCTAGGCAATTCAGAAAATCGCAAAATGTAGCAAGTATGGGGCCTTCTAGTATCAAACCCATGATATTCAGGAGCGATGTCTCGATTACTCGTTAAAGAGATATTCGGTTTCTTTACTCAAAAAAGATCGCCTAACTATCATTAAGTTTTTAAGGTGAAATTGCATCGGGAATTAGCTGAAAATATTATCAGAATTTTCTGTATATATCTTACGGAGAAATATTTAATCCATCCTGGAATCGAACCAAGGATCAGTTTAGGAGTTGTTAGTCTTGGATATTAAATACAGGCACAAATACTATTCACATGCAGAATTTGAGCTATTTTGGTTTCTGGCAAGTACCCAGAAAAAAAATTGAAAAAGACACCCTGTATATGTATATCCCTTATGGGAGAAACTTCATCCATCCTGCCATTGAACAAAGTATACTTGAGTTAGTATTCCATTCATATTACAATTTAAATATTCCTCTAGGAACTATCGCTCAGGTTTGATGGCAAAATCGTATCGGGAAGTAGCTCAAAACATTACCTGAGAAGCATCTATATATAATTGGTATATGTATATGCATGTGTGTATGTAATAGCATCTATGTATAATAGATAAAAGTGCATTAAGGAATTAACAGCATTTTTATAGTGAAGAAAGTTTGGAAAATTATATCTGAAAATATATTCTTAACACGAAAACATTTTCATCATGCTGAAATTTTTACTGTGGCAGAATTTACCATAATCAGATTTTACTTTCTTTTTATTAATTCTTTTTACTCTTGCAATTTTGTTTGAGATTTTAGTTTTTTCTGTCTCTGGAGTAAATAATCTCAAAATTTGTTGCTGTAAATAATGTTATTAGTTTTACTTGAATGCACTGTTTCATTAACCTATTCTATCAAAGGAACTTCATATATATATATATATA
>KZ309083.1:347449-366004 GCA_000376725.2 Ladona fulva | reverse complement strand
TGTTATATCAGAGACAGAAAAAGATCTACAGAATACCTATAAAAATGTATATAAAGTTGAGAAAAGTAAGGAACGAAAATAATCATCAATAAAACAAAGTGCATAAGGATTGGGAAGGAATTGCATGGTTCCATTAAAATTTTTCAAACAGGTTTCTACCATGTACAGGTTTGAATTATACATATTCAAATACCAATACTGCAAGTCTGGGCCAAGAAATTTTCCATAACGTATGTATTTCTACTGTATGTAGCTTCTGTGATACATAGTTTCCACTGTATTAATTAAGTATATATGTTCATAAACATGATAATAAAATTAATAGCAAATAATATTTAGTATGTTATTATATGTAAATTCCTTGTTGGATGACTCAAAAAGTAAGCACATAATTAAATAGGTGGACTTATGAGAATGCTTCCATTATGAAATATTATGGCAAAGAATAAATGATTGCCAGACTTAGTTTGTCCACTCTTTAGAATTAGCTTAGTCATGGTATATCCACAATCAATTTATTGTCAGTCCATTTTAAGATCATGTTTGTGGGTTTATTTAAAATTAATAAAATCATTAATTTAGAGATTAAAACCCTTATAGATACTCTTTAGAGGTGAGTAGAAAAAATATTGATCCAGAAACATTTTAAAGTATTTCCTTTAATGTCAAAAATAATAACATTTGCTATTTCGTCAGCAAAGTTCAATATGTTTTACATTCCTGAGGTAGACAGTCATTTTGAGATCAGGCCTGTTATCAATACCAAATTTTGAAATTGGCCCAAGCTACCTATTTCGTTTATAATCTCTTTAATGGTATCAGAGGGTCTAAGAGTCCTACTTGCAGCTAAGAAGTTTTAATGACAGGAGAAAAAACTCTGAAGTGCTAAAAGAGAGCATTGGCTGCTCAGCTATAGAAATAACTCATGACAAGTACATTCACATCAACAGCAATGATCTTATTAATATTCTTATTTTTCTAAAGACAAAATAATAAATAAGAGAGCATCATATATTTCATAGTGAAAGGAATCCATAATTTCATTCATTTTGCGGGCCAAGATGATGTGAGTGCATCAACATATAGCATAAGTGGCTAACTGAATGAAGACATTTTCTGTAGATGACATTAATATTACATATGAAATCAACACACAAAACTTTATCCACTAAAAATATCGAGTTTCAAAGGGCCATTTTAACATGAATAATTGTTTATATTTATCTAAGTCCATTTTATCTCATTTCAGGCATTTATTGAACTTGCATCTATGAACAGATCAAAGAGGGTAACTTCATAATTCATTCTGCTGTTAAAGCTTTTGAAAAATACTGAATTTGACAAAAGTATTTTTCAATACTTATAAAAGTGAGTAATTAAAAATAATCTTCAAAATTATTTTCTGGCTACCAGTTTCTAATCCTTTTAATACTTTTAAAATAGAAAAATGTAGATTTTACTATGCATTCTTATTTGGCTCCTTAAATGACAGTTCAACTGAATCAGAAATTGTGGAAGTCATTCACAGAAGGCAAATAAATATGGCTGGTAATGTAGCCATATCTCATGCCATTGACTATGGAGGATAAGAAGAACAGGAAATTTTCTATTTTATAGGTTAATTTTTGGAAACATTCACATAACAGTTTTCCTCTTACATTGTCCAAAAGAATTTTTTAATTCAGTGTTGAAATGATATTCAAAGATAACCTACATTCTGGTCAGAATTATTATTTTTGAAATATATTATCATAACACAGTAAGTAAATCATAGCTTGCAGCATTCCACATTCTTTGTTTCGAGACAATGAAGAAAAACAGCAAACTGCACATAGAAAATCACTTCTCTAGAATAACTTCTATTTTCTTTAATAAATGCCTTCCCAGCAACTTCCTCAGAAAATGGAAAATTTTATAGGGAATGGCAAGATTTACTTATTGCTCTAATTTTGGAAACCAGTTTCCAATTTTTATATCAATAATCTCAATCTTTATAGATATACATTAAACAATGTATAGGAAACCTGCTCATTTAAGAAACAATTACAACATAAAAGTTAACATTAACATGTTTATTTTTAACATCAAGACTTTCTGCTTTGCTCTGAAATCCATGGATACTTCTGTACAAAAACATTTACAAATTATCTTTAATTTTCACCTTTTAAATCATATTTTCCCTAATTTGATGGGAGATAAACATGGAGCTACATTATTGAATGGGTACAGATGTTATGCTACACTACTAGGACAAAATGTCAATCATCTCTCCATACAACAATTTCTACCAAGAAATCCAATGCTTCCCAAAGGCTAAACAAAACCAAATGCTTTAGCCATGGTATTTAATTTATAGATTTGGGGCTAGCCTCATTTCTAGATGGTTTTTGGGTTAATGAATGAGCTACCTAATTGGTACAAAAGTTTGAAAGTAATCATCTTTCATTTGAGGCTTCACTTGTTTAAATGCTGATTATTTTACATTGCACTCTTTAAAAAACACTGTGGTATGGTTTTGCCCATACCAGATCAAAGAAGTATTGGAATGTATGGCAAGATTGTGAATTTTCTACCAAAAGAATGCTATTCATTTGTCAATATACAACAAATATTACATGGATATGATATATGAGAAATATTTACATGAAGATGTGGCTGTAATACAAAGAAAGGCACATGAAAAAGTTGGATAAACACAGGCAACCATGTGGTGATGGAGGAAAAAAAGTCTACTTTTCAAAATACAGTAAAGATTTCTTTTCAAGTAGTACCATACACAATGTATGTAAATATGTCACTTTGAACATATGCATACATGATGACTCATGTGTGTGTACATATACACATGCTACATATTGTTAATTTCCAAGTGATGCACTAATTTGATATATATGATCTTCAGTATTAGATTTACATTTACTTATTGTATACTTGGACCATAATGGATCATTTTACAATACAACGTATTGTATTTGAAATTTTCTCAAGTACTGAGACATTAACCCCTTAACTGGTTATGTAACCTCCACTAATACTATTGTGAGAAGAATATTTCTTTCAGATTCTTTTCCATACAGGGGAAAGTATACATATGACCCCTCACAAAAATTCAAATGCTCATAAGGTTCTATTTTGTCACAATCCTTAAAGCTCATACTTTTGAGCATTACCTGACTTTACAATTATTCATCATTTCCCTTTCTAGTTTCTTGATTTTACATGTTATATATAATTTAAGAGATCACTACACCTTTTAGAAAGTCATCAAAATTTGAAAGTGCTTTCATTTTAATCAAACAGTCAACATTTTTCTCCTAAAGTAAAAGTTATATATTAGTTTTATGTGATCAAATGGCGGCATTTGTTACCATTCTGACTAATCATACCAATACACTGACAATCAAAGTGTTATATCAGAGACAGAAAAAGATCTACAGAATACCTATAAAAATGTATATAAAGTTGAGAAAAGTAAGGAACGAAAATAATCATCAATAAAACAAAGTGCATAAGGATTGGGAAGGAATTGCATGGTTCCATTAAAATTTTTCAAACAGGTTTCTACCATGTACAGGTTTGAATTATACATATTCAAATACCAATACTGCAAGTCTGGGCCAAGAAATTTTCCATAACGTATGTATTTCTACTGTATGTAGCTTCTGTGATACATAGTTTCCACTGTATTAATTAAGTATATATGTTCATAAACATGATAATAAAATTAATAGCAAATAATATTTAGTATGTTATTATATGTAAATTCCTTGTTGGATGACTCAAAAAGTAAGCACATAATTAAATAGGTGGACTTATGAGAATGCTTCCATTATGAAATATTATGGCAAAGAATAAATGATTGCCAGACTTAGTTTGTCCACTCTTTAGAATTAGCTTAGTCATGGTATATCCACAATCAATTTATTGTCAGTCCATTTTAAGATCATGTTTGTGGGTTTATTTAAAATTAATAAAATCATTAATTTAGAGATTAAAACCCTTATAGATACTCTTTAGAGGTGAGTAGAAAAAATATTGATCCAGAAACATTTTAAAGTATTTCCTTTAATGTCAAAAATAATAACATTTGCTATTTCGTCAGCAAAGTTCAATATGTTTTACATTCCTGAGGTAGACAGTCATTTTGAGATCAGGCCTGTTATCAATACCAAATTTTGAAATTGGCCCAAGCTACCTATTTCGTTTATAATCTCTTTAATGGTATCAGAGGGTCTAAGAGTCCTACTTGCAGCTAAGAAGTTTTAATGACAGGAGAAAAAACTCTGAAGTGCTAAAAGAGAGCATTGGCTGCTCAGCTATAGAAATAACTCATGACAAGTACATTCACATCAACAGCAATGATCTTATTAATATTCTTATTTTTCTAAAGACAAAATAATAAATAAGAGAGCATCATATATTTCATAGTGAAAGGAATCCATAATTTCATTCATTTTGCGGGCCAAGATGATGTGAGTGCATCAACATATAGCATAAGTGGCTAACTGAATGAAGACATTTTCTGTAGATGACATTAATATTACATATGAAATCAACACACAAAACTTTATCCACTAAAAATATCGAGTTTCAAAGGGCCATTTTAACATGAATAATTGTTTATATTTATCTAAGTCCATTTTATCTCATTTCAGGCATTTATTGAACTTGCATCTATGAACAGATCAAAGAGGGTAACTTCATAATTCATTCTGCTGTTAAAGCTTTTGAAAAATACTGAATTTGACAAAAGTATTTTTCAATACTTATAAAAGTGAGTAATTAAAAATAATCTTCAAAATTATTTTCTGGCTACCAGTTTCTAATCCTTTTAATACTTTTAAAATAGAAAAATGTAGATTTTACTATGCATTCTTATTTGGCTCCTTAAATGACAGTTCAACTGAATCAGAAATTGTGGAAGTCATTCACAGAAGGCAAATAAATATGGCTGGTAATGTAGCCATATCTCATGCCATTGACTATGGAGGATAAGAAGAACAGGAAATTTTCTATTTTATAGGTTAATTTTTGGAAACATTCACATAACAGTTTTCCTCTTACATTGTCCAAAAGAATTTTTTAATTCAGTGTTGAAATGATATTCAAAGATAACCTACATTCTGGTCAGAATTATTATTTTTGAAATATATTATCATAACACAGTAAGTAAATCATAGCTTGCAGCATTCCACATTCTTTGTTTCGAGACAATGAAGAAAAACAGCAAACTGCACATAGAAAATCACTTCTCTAGAATAACTTCTATTTTCTTTAATAAATGCCTTCCCAGCAACTTCCTCAGAAAATGGAAAATTTTATAGGGAATGGCAAGATTTACTTATTGCTCTAATTTTGGAAACCAGTTTCCAATTTTTATATCAATAATCTCAATCTTTATAGATATACATTAAACAATGTATAGGAAACCTGCTCATTTAAGAAACAATTACAACATAAAAGTTAACATTAACATGTTTATTTTTAACATCAAGACTTTCTGCTTTGCTCTGAAATCCATGGATACTTCTGTACAAAAACATTTACAAATTATCTTTAATTTTCACCTTTTAAATCATATTTTCCCTAATTTGATGGGAGATAAACATGGAGCTACATTATTGAATGGGTACAGATGTTATGCTACACTACTAGGACAAAATGTCAATCATCTCTCCATACAACAATTTCTACCAAGAAATCCAATGCTTCCCAAAGGCTAAACAAAACCAAATGCTTTAGCCATGGTATTTAATTTATAGATTTGGGGCTAGCCTCATTTCTAGATGGTTTTTGGGTTAATGAATGAGCTACCTAATTGGTACAAAAGTTTGAAAGTAATCATCTTTCATTTGAGGCTTCACTTGTTTAAATGCTGATTATTTTACATTGCACTCTTTAAAAAACACTGTGGTATGGTTTTGCCCATACCAGATCAAAGAAGTATTGGAATGTATGGCAAGATTGTGAATTTTCTACCAAAAGAATGCTATTCATTTGTCAATATACAACAAATATTACATGGATATGATATATGAGAAATATTTACATGAAGATGTGGCTGTAATACAAAGAAAGGCACATGAAAAAGTTGGATAAACACAGGCAACCATGTGGTGATGGAGGAAAAAAAGTCTACTTTTCAAAATACAGTAAAGATTTCTTTTCAAGTAGTACCATACACAATGTATGTAAATATGTCACTTTGAACATATGCATACATGATGACTCATGTGTGTGTACATATACACATGCTACATATTGTTAATTTCCAAGTGATGCACTAATTTGATATATATGATCTTCAGTATTAGATTTACATTTACTTATTGTATACTTGGACCATAATGGATCATTTTACAATACAACGTATTGTATTTGAAATTTTCTCAAGTACTGAGACATTAACCCCTTAACTGGTTATGTAACCTCCACTAATACTATTGTGAGAAGAATATTTCTTTCAGATTCTTTTCCATACAGGGGAAAGTATACATATGACCCCTCACAAAAATTCAAATGCTCATAAGGTTCTATTTTGTCACAATCCTTAAAGCTCATACTTTTGAGCATTACCTGACTTTACAATTATTCATCATTTCCACCGATGTTATGTATTATCTTTACCTCATACAGTCTGGTCAGTATTTTCAAAAAATTCAATTTGGTTATTTTTTTCTATATTTGAAAGAATAAATGAAATGTTACAACTGAAAATTTGGAAAGAAAGAACATTTTTATGAAAGCTGATTATGAAACATTTATTTAATATTTCAATCTGAATAAATATACTATACTTATAAGCAACAACATATATTCATAAAATTAAACTTTAATTAGAGCAAAACACAGTAGTGAGAAAAGGGAAATGGTTTAGAGGTAAGAAACTGTTACAGCACATTACTGTTGCCACCATCAAGAAAGATTAATCTTCAGTTGTATTACAAAAGTGATATTCCTCACTATATCAGTAACATCTTGATTGTGATTGCTGTTATTGTTAGTCCCAGTTAAGGAGTTAAACATGGATATTTTCACTCAACAGCATATAAATTTTTAAACTGCAGGAAGTAATTGATAAACAGAGTCCTCTAAAATAAAATAATGATAAAATAATTTTCAAATATCCCATTTCACCTTAGCGTACAATGCTTTAAGTGCAATACATTTATATATACAATATTTTGCCTTGGTTCTGTAGCATTGTACCCATTGCAAATTTAACAGAGAAAGAGTCAAAAGAGTTAATTTTAAGAAGGGAATAAAGAAATACCTTGTAAAGTCAGATAGCCTATAATCTGAATATAAATTAGCAATAGAAATTGTTCTTATTTCTTTACCCACCAAGAGGTATTAAGTTGAAAGGGATTTGCTTTAAAGAACTTTAGAAAGATATTCAAATCACCATGATTCATGCTATTATAGAAAAAAAAATTAGTCAGAAGCTTTCTCTCTGATATTTTCTGCTTTCCCAAAACTGGAATAGCAATTGTGCACAATATGCTACATTCACACATGGAGCTATACAGTAAGCTTTTAGGAATGGGCAGCCTTACTATGATGATGTGAAGATAAACTTAAGTGTTTAATACATGCCTTTTTTACATAGAAATTGAATTTGAATAGTTAATTTTATTTATTCAGTCAAAGGAGGGCTTGAAAATTTCCCTTTCATTAATATTTCATGCACAATTCTTAATTCAATCAAATACACAGGAATTATTGTTTGTACATAATATTGTATGTAGTTGCTTAGGGAATACAGGTTTCCTGCCTATTAAGTTCAAGCCCCAGTTTCTCAGACATACACTTCCATTTTATCAAAAGACTAACATTTTTGATTGAGGATAAAATGACACAAACCAGCAGCAATCTTACAATTTGTGCTTATACATCAATTGTACTCGTGGTTTTTCAAATACATAATTTATTATATATCTTAGATTTTTTAGACAATTTCAATAAAGTGTGGCATCGAAATTTTGATGCATCATTCATTTATGTACATGACAATTTTTTTATTTTTAGATCATTTTGGACCATATATTAATGGCAACTCAATAAATTTGTGTATCTTTAAATAATTCTTCAGAAAACTTGATTGGCAAAATGAGATGCCAACTATCAATGATCATCATTTAGATTAAATTTTCATAATCATTCTCCTGGAATTTGAATCACAATATGCCTACCTAAAAGCATCTGATTATCTCTTATGATAATATGAAGTATATTTCCTTAGCTCATCATAATAGTATTTCCAAATTAGCATGCATTTTAAAGGGTATTATATGCATGTTATTAGATATAGAAATTANATTTATTGTATTAAAAAATTAATTTTTTGATTACATTTTGTCATTTTTTGGTGCAGGACCAACGTATTTACCTATGAAAAAAAAAAAACCATTGGCCACACTAAAAATTCATTTTCTGGTGGATTTTTGATACTTTTCAGGGACTGACATGAAAATAGGCTCAGCAGCTAAAGGGTTAAATGCTCAACGTTTGCAAAATACAGCATTTTTAGATAGTGCAAATGTTATTTGGATTTTATGATAAGAAAAGTCCTAGGAACTGGTTGCAAACTCACCAAAATACCACTATCTACAGCAAATGGGTAAGAATGCATATATGACTGTAAGACAGCATTTACAATCTTTCATACACATGACAATCATCCAATACAACATATTTCATACTGATATCAGAGTAACATACATATCCTTTTTAACTTCAGGGTCCTCAAATCTCCTGCCAATAAGCCGTTTTGTTGCATAGAAGGTGTTCTGGGTGTTTGTAACTGCTTGTCTCCTGGCTGGCATGCCCACCAATCTCTCTCCATCTGAAAGAAAAGGACAAAATTCAATTTAAATCATCTTCATTCTGAACATTCAAAGGCATTCACTTTTAAAAGAATTGCAAATTATGCTAAAAATCTCCATTTCATCAATTATATGGCATATCTCATGATTTTTTGAGTTAACACTCAATGCCAATGATAACCAGACCAAATGACTCAGAGAAATTGATATTTATTTGAACTAGTTTTTGTCACTATAACGCCATACTATACTTATATTTTCTAATATTCTTAAATACCGATTACCACAGGTAGATAAATACATGAATCAGTAAAAACAATACAGTGGATGTAGGCTTCACCCTACTGAATGACAAGCTTTGATGTTAAACCAGGACCTACCTTTTGTAAATGCAACCACTGATGGCGTTGTTCGTGACCCCTCAGCATTCTCTATAACTTTTGCTTGCTTGCCTTCCATCACTGCCAAACAGGAGTTGGTTGTCCCCAGATCAATACCTATGACTGCTCCTTTGACCCCATCAGACCTAAAATAAAGCAAATTGTAGGTGACATCCGAAGCTTTAGAACATAGTCAATGAAAAGTAATGATGAAACGAAACTTCGTTCACAGTCGATGTAGTAACCTAAGGACAACCATAACCTTGAGGAAATTATTTAGTTAATGTTACTCAGAGTTCTAATAATTTTTGGTTGGAATAGACAATATCGTTTTACACCTTTAACTTTGCATCATACTTTTAATCTTAAGATAGAAAACGAGTAAAACGATAATTCTGGCAACATACTTGATGCATAATTCTGATGCAATACCATATTTTCATTAAAGCAACCTTCATAGAATTTTGTAAAAATGTTTACTTACTATAGAAATTTCTAAAATATTTGCAATAACGTAACGTTTATCCGTTCCGGGTTAAGAAATTCCGTAATAAAAAACTTACTTGTTCCTGGAAAGCATGCCATTTGAAGAGCCAAGTACAGAAGGGAATAATTTCTGAAATTGCGAAAAATTTATCGTTAAAAATATTCAATAAACATTAGAAGAGTAAATTTAAAATTATAGCATACATAAAATTCTTTTCAAATAATACTTTTAGAGGTAATAAAATTGACTGTTACCGATTTAGCTAATGAGTTGTAATTTCTAAGTCCCATTGTAGATTTCGGTTCTAACCCACTGCGGGAGAAAAATCTGGTTGCAAGATGCATATTAGGGAAGTAAAATGACTTTCTAAATCGACAGATATCGATTCGTTGGAATCCTTTTTAGACTAAAGGCAGTGAATGAAATGGGGGCTACAGCCGGCCTTCGGAGCAGCGAACGAGGTCTAGTACAGCAGAGTAGAGAGCACCTCGTGCCCCTCGTGCGCAGTTCTATGACGCAACAGCTAACTTCGCGAATGTTCTTGGTTGTCTGTACCGCTTTGTTGAAACTCAAGCTCGTATTAAAAATACGTAGCAAAATACGTAGTGTGGTTGTTTATTTCATGAAAATCTGGATTAAAAGTATAAAGATTCGAAGTTATGGTAATGTCAAATCTCTGTTTCACGCTGTAGACAGATGAAAGTGCAATACTTTTCCAATTGTGTACCTAACTGCTGGCGACACCCCGCTGGAACGGCTGGAACTATGATGAGTTCAAAACACGTCGTTTTACTTCGTATCCTTCGTATCGTCTTTGGCCAATTGGCGGCTATTCGTAAACGATTAAAGTTATTATGCGTAATGAGCTACGTAAAATTATGATTGATTGGAATTGCTCTCACGAATAGCTGATGATAATAAATGAATCCCAAAGGACTGTATATCATCCAATGCATAATATACCAATTAAGGAAATTAATTAAAAAGATGAGTTCGGGTCATGTCGTTATTTTTCACGTACGTTTATTCTTGGAATTTAAGGCGCGCATCTCTACTGCAAAGATAAACTTCTTTCCCTCCTATATACAATAGCTCCCAAATCTCAGGAAAAACCTCCTGCCGCTTGACGGTTGCTAACGATGGATGTTGTTTTCGTATAGCTGGCAGGCTCCGATGATTGTTTCGTCCCATTAGGAGTCAAGATCTATTCTATTAAAGATCTATTTATCTCTTAAAATCACTCTTCCCTTCGGGATTCAGTTAAAAAAGATAGTCACCATCTCGATTGGTGAAAACCTGTAAGTTTGAAAACAAATAATCTTTTTTATCAATTCATTGACTGTTTATTTCAGTAAATTACCATATACACTTTAAAAACGAATTAATATAAATTATTATTCATCAATTAACATATCATCATAAATTATAATGCATAAATCAGCAATCACTGTAAATGTATACATATACCAACAAATCCAAATTGGCTTCTTGATTAACAAGAAATGGAAAGATAATGTGGAGAAAATAGAAAGTGCATCTGACAGAATATCCTAAGGATAAATAAGCGTTACTCTGTTCAGATCGTCCAATTTTATGCACCAACAGCAGCAAGCAGCGAAGAGGAAATTGAAAATTTCTACCACACTCTTGGCACGGAACATGGCAAGAAAGATCACTATTATAAAATCAACATGGGCGATTTTAACGCTCGTGTAGGTCAGCAGGAAGCAGATGATGCTGTCACAGGAAAACATGGACTAGGACAGAAAAATGAACGAGGTCATCGCCTGGTAGAGTTTGCAGAGTGCACCAATATGTACATAACAAACACATATATCAAAAAGAATCCTACAAGGAAGTGGACTTGGAGAGGCCCTAATGGAGTAAAAAACGAAATAGACTACATATTGGTTAACAAACTCTAGCCAGTTACTAATTGTGAGGTACTAAACAACTTCAACACCGGCAGTGACCATAGGATAGTTAGATGCAGAATGAAGATTAACGTCAGAATGGAGAGAAAGAAGTTGGTCTCAAGCAGGAAACAGGAGGTAAGTATTAGAAAATTAGAAGAAAATAGGAAAGAGTTCCAGCTGGAACTTAGAAATAGGTTTTCAGCACTTCAGGAAGTCGAACTGGAAGCCAAAGTGATGGAAGTTGTGAAGGCAGCGGCAGAAGAAGTAGCAAGCACACAAAAAAGACCAAAGGATAAGAAGTTCAGCGACAGAACCAGGAAAACGATGAAACAGCGAAAGCAACTGAAGCACTCAGACTTGCCAAAGGAAAATATCGAATATATCGAGCTATGCAAGTCTATTAGAGTGGCGATGAAGGAAGATGTAAGGAAATTTATTGAAAGAATTGTACAAGAAGCTATAGAGAACAACAAGAGTATGAAGAGGGTCAGACNGAAGGCAAAGGCAAAAAATGTTAGATAACATAAAGGGTGAGGTAAGTTACCAGGTACCGAAGGAAAGGGCTATGAATAGGGAATATTAGGGCACATGGACCTACCGAAAGGTAGAACACTTATGTATGTATGTAAGCAATGAAAAACAATTGGTGAGATGGGGTTATAAGTAGGACTCAAAAAGTGAATTTTGTTATATATCAATATGAAATGGTCTAATGTAGCATATTTTGTCCAAGTAATATCAAAAAGACATCCATCATTCAAGGCATAAATTCCTGTTAATTATCTACTGAGATATAAAGGATGGTAAAATGTACAGTGCTGGCCAAAATTAACGCAACACCTCGTGGCATGACGGAGCGGGAGATCTAGGAACTAACTGTGCTGAGGATTTCACAGTGTCAGAGGGAGAGGCCTAGCTGTACTTAATGTCGGGAAATTCGGAAATCAGTATTCCTGCGTAACTCTACAGGCAAAGCATTCATGAGAACAGATATGAATAGGGGCTGCGTATACGGGATTCTCAGGACAAAGTCTGATGATATTTTTTGCAAAAAACTATGCTTAATCAAATTTAATGAAAGTAAAAGATTCATCCTTCTTTCGCTCCTCATGCATTCATTGGATTATTTCCAAGGCTTTATCCATTATTTTTATCTACTGCCAAGAGGATACGGAGAGCACAGAATCTTCGAAAACGAAATGCTCTTCAGAAAATGTTACAACTATTAACGTTTCTTTGATGACTGAGACTGATGTTTTAAATCGATAGACAAAAAGAGCACAGATAGTTCCTAGTTAGTTAGTCCCACTCCGTCACACCAATTTTGGCCAGTACTGTACCAACAATGTTATTTACTAAAGACATACTTCTGCATACATAGAATTAAAGTGAAAGATCTAAGATAATCTCTAAGAAGATATGTGTTATAATAAACTGAATGAAATTTATGTTGACGAATCTTTTTTCAGAGTGAAAAATTGGTCTTTTTAAAGCTTTTAAGGAAAGTGGAATTACATGAAAATGCTATATCAGAACTCTTAAAACAGTTTGGCTGTCACAAGAGATAAGGCAAACTATTGAAATTTGTTGTAATGTTATATCCATTTAATTTTGATGCTTTATAAAAAATAGATAGAATAACTTTATAGCTTGATAATAGTTCAGTTTTAATGGCAGGAAATGAATGGTGTGCAACTGCTTAATATAAAAAGAACTGAATGAATTTTAACTTCAGTCAAGGAATAATCTGCCATTTGAAAATTGCAACAAATCTAAGTTAACTGCAAATATAATTTTGTTGGATATACATTTAGGCCTGAAATAACCTTGAACATCTATTTGAGGCACCAGAAACCACTTATTTTTCAATTTATTTCACCAATTTAGGCTTGCAAAATATTTTCATTCAAACCTCAAATATTCAATACTTAGAGGAGGAAATAATTACCTAATGCTTCTGTCTTTCTATATTATTTTCAAATATACACTAATTATACATGTAAGGTCGAAGGTTTCCGCGGCGATCGGCTGTTTCCATGGTATCTCTTTCGGGATTCCTCCGCGATCGTCGTCGTCGCTGCTGCTACGTCCATCGCGGTGGAATCCCGAAAGAGATACCATGGAAACCACTAATTATACATTTTAACTAATTTCACAATAAGGGTTCATACTTAGATTTATAATAAAATTATGTGTAGTTACATAGCACAATATTTTTTGTATTTAGTGAGAGAGTTCTAGTATTAGCAGGAGAAAGTGCATTTTTCCTTCTGTTCTTATAAGTTCAACTAAGGCTGAAATCTTTAACTTTTTTTCATATATCTAGAATATTGTCCCATTGAAAGAGGAAATACCTTAGAAATACTACAATGATTCTGATATAAAATTAGCTCCATATTATTTTTAACCAAAGTCATCAATAGATTGCAACTCATTTAATTCCTAAACCTAAAATAACTCAGAGTTTTACAAGTAGTAACAGTTTTATAGCAGCTGCGTATTTTTGTTTAGCATAGAAAACAACAACTTAATTAGAGAAGAAAAGATAATCTGCTTATTAACAGTAAAATTATCTTTCATCAANTTACTTTTCTGATTATGCTATCTCATCTTGAGATGTAATGCATATAGGAGTCAATCATAAACAAGTGAGAATGGTCCAATAAACCATGCATCCATAAAATACATTACTAGTCCTCTCACGACCATAATGTACAACCATTCCTAAGTAATCACAAATATTCCTTCTGATTAAATCAAGAAAAGGTAACTTATTCAAAAATAGTTCAATATAGCAATTTTAGACAGAGGAGAAAAACCTTGACTTATAAAATTAGAGGTAAATGGCAACCCTCTTTCAACAAGTAATCATTAAAAGTATCTCTTCTTAAACCATTTTGCCTTAAAAAATGAATCATTACTACTGAGTAAATAAGGAAAATATTTTACGAAGAGTGCTAAGCCTTATAATGAAAGCTTTTCCTTTCATTAACAGAATTTTCAAGCTATCCTGGGAATGGTTTTCTGGATTATACAAGAAATCCAGCACAGACAGCTTCTGTTGAGATGTAAGATATTAAATGATATATTACTTGGAAAATTTGCAGCAACAAAAACATTAATGATAGTCACAATTTGATAAAAGAGAGTCACCAGAATTAATGACTGAGGTGTTATGTTTAACATAAAGTTTAAATATTCAAATGAAATTCAGTATATTCGTAATCATCCACGTTCAGATTAACTTATGTTTTATTAAATTTAGATGAATTTAATGAATAATTGAATTTCTAAATACATGTTGAAAATTCAAACATTCATTTGCCAAAGGAAAAGTTCAAAATAACCATGTTATTTAATCTTTCAAAGAAAATAATGTCTTTCCAACTGAGAACATGATATTATATTTCCTATTTTTTTCAAACTCAATCAAGAAAATCAGATACTTGAATGAATTGGAGTATAAAAACAGAAACCTTCTTTCAGGTATTTTAAATCAATGATATGCTTGGCCTCTAAATTTAATTTATATCATAAAATTTGATACCAGTTGAAATCGAATCTTTCATATCTTATCTTTTCAACTCAAATTCTCATTCCCTCTTCAAGCTCTGTGACATTTGATTTCACTGTTCTCTCATTGGAAATACAAATCAAAGCATATAAAAATGGCAGGATGTGAATTTAAATAAATCAGAGCTTTTACATGTTTAAGAATCAAAAATTAAGAAATCAAAAGGAAGCACTGTTAATTCACAATTGAGACTTAAAATGGAAGTGTAATGCATCAGACGCACGCTTCCCCTCACAAACAAGTTTTAAAATGACTCGCCTTTCATCATGTAGGCTTGCCCTCACAGCCACTGGGAGAACAGTTGCCAACGACTAACAACTCTGACAAAGGAATTTATATTGGCCCCACTGTACCCCTACTTCATTCAACAACCCTTGCACAACAGTTTTCATATTTTAGTGTCTTTAAAAGAAGTGCCTAATCACCCAGCCCAAACTTCTTGAAAATAAGTTCCTTTCCTTTTGAAAGGAGATTGTCCATTGAACTCTCCCCAGTTGCCCCTCCACTTCCACTACCTGCACCTGTGATCTCAGAAAACTTTTGCATGAAATTGGGGGCAGAAGGGAAACTAGGTCCACTTGAAGAAGTGGCAGTGGCTGCTGCTGTAGTGGGAGATTCTTTATTAGCAGGAATTACAAAGTCTGGCACAACAGCTGGGATTCCCTTAAGAGGTTTGCTCTGTTGCACAGGCCTACCTAACTGAGACATATCACCCTGCTGTTGTTGCATGTGCTGCTGCTGCATGTGCTGCTGACCTTGCTGTGGCTGCTGCTGTTGAAAAGAGCCTTGCTGAGGGCCATAGTTGGCCATCTGGTGACCACTCTGATCACCACTCCAGCCCATTTCTTGCTGAGTGCCCCATTCTTGCCCAGGTGGTTCAGGAGGAGGTCCCCTGTATGCATGAATGGGTCCACCTGGACCCTGTTGCATTTGGTGCCCCCTTCCCATTTGTGGACCACCAGGCTGCTGGGGTCCCCACCCGCCACGCCCACTACCACCTCTCTGGCTGTCTCTGCTGGGATCTCCTCTCCCCCTCGGATCCTGAAATTAAGCATTCTCTACACTCAGAAATTCCAACACCATCAACATTAAATAATTTAATGACTTTTACAAGGCATATGCATGAATTTATCTTTATATTTCTTTAAATAAAAATTTACATTAATTATAGTTATGTTATTTTGTGTTTCAATATCACAGGTATTGTTAATTCATGTTATAGATAGAGATATAATTTGTAATTAATGCAAAGAAGATAATTTATTTTCTCATATGTCAAAGGTGCAATTTAAAATCTTTAATCGATAGAAATGTTTCTTCCTTAAAGTTAACTGGGTTTCCTCCCATTCAAAATTCTAGTTTTAGATTTATGCTAATTTTAATGTAGACCAGTAAATTTGGGAAAGGGATGAACGTGAAAGTTTTGCTAATGTTGAAATGAAACATCCTACAATACTATGGGATCATGGGTCTATGTTCTTGCGCTACGATAATCAATATTGGTGAATGTGTTTATCATTATTACGAATCCTTGTCTACCAGGATTCATAAGTTTTCATAAAATGCTGGTGGGTTTTGCGACTGAAGTAAAATTATGAATGGTTGAAGTGTAGAATCCATATGTATTAGCTACTGTTCTTTAATCATGCAAGTAAATGTACAGAATCTGTGGGTTGAAATAAAATTGACTACATGCAAACGAATAGTAAAATGCCAATAGAGATTGCCTTTTTTATAAATCAAAGTGAACTAAAGAAAGCATGGCTTTTCTGTAACAACATAATTCAAAATTAAGTCCCAAAGCAATATTGTTTTGCATTAAAAAGTGCATATTAATTCATCATGATTCTGAAATGCAGTAGAAATAAGAGATACTGCAAATTTAGGTTTGCACAGCATAAAAACATGAGAAGTGAAATTGTACTATTGAATTCTAAAATATATCAGAAACATTGATTTCTGCATAACTGTTAGTTTGGGGAATACTTTATAGATTGTTTCATAACCTTCATATAAACTAATATTTTGATCTCAGTAGTTATTTTATGCTATGCAAACAGGAGACTAGCCAACTACTCTGATAATTTTACTACCAAAGCTCTTAATTGATTACCTGAGTAAATGTTTTGTTATCAGAATCATTACTATATCACAAGTTATGACTGAGGTTCAGATTATTCTGTAATTATAAATATGTTATCTTCAGGTGAATGACTCAATTAAATGAAGATCTGTGTCAAAGATATAAAAAAATTTCACCATACCAAAATGAAATTAAATATATAGTCACATACATACACTCATACATACATATTGATACATACTTTTACTTTTCTGATTATGCTATCTCATCTTGAGATGTAATGCATATAGGAGTCAATCATAAACAAGTGAGAATGGTCCAATAAACCATGCATCCATAAAATACATTACTAGTCCTCTCACGACCATAATGTACAACCATTCCTAAGTAATCACAAATATTCCTTCTGATTAAATCAAGAAAAGGTAACTTATTCAAAAATAGTTCAATATAGCAATTTTAGACAGAGGAGAAAAACCTTGACTTATAAAATTAGAGGTAAATGGCAACCCTCTTTCAACAAGTAATCATTAAAAGTATCTCTTCTTAAACCATTTTGCCTTAAAAAATGAATCATTACTACTGAGTAAATAAGGAAAATATTTTACGAAGAGTGCTAAGCCTTATAATGAAAGCTTTTCCTTTCATTAACAGAATTTTCAAGCTATCCTGGGAATGGTTTTCTGGATTATACAAGAAATCCAGCACAGACAGCTTCTGTTGAGATGTAAGATATTAAATGATATATTACTTGGAAAATTTGCAGCAACAAAAACATTAATGATAGTCACAATTTGATAAAAGAGAGTCACCAGAATTAATGACTGAGGTGTTATGTTTAACATAAAGTTTAAATATTCAAATGAAATTCAGTATATTCGTAATCATCCACGTTCAGATTAACTTATGTTTTATTAAATTTAGATGAATTTAATGAATAATTGAATTTCTAAATACATGTTGAAAATTCAAACATTCATTTGCCAAAGGAAAAGTTCAAAATAACCATGTTATTTAATCTTTCAAAGAAAATAATGTCTTTCCAACTGAGAACATGATATTATATTTCCTATTTTTTTCAAACTCAATCAAGAAAATCAGATACTTGAATGAATTGGAGTATAAAAACAGAAACCTTCTTTCAGGTATTTTAAATCAATGATATGCTTGGCCTCTAAATTTAATTTATATCATAAAATTTGATACCAGTTGAAATCGAATCTTTCATATCTTATCTTTTCAACTCAAATTCTCATTCCCTCTTCAAGCTCTGTGACATTTGATTTCACT
>KZ309083.1:296766-313283 GCA_000376725.2 Ladona fulva | reverse complement strand
GGGTGGCGATCTTCCCAAAACTGACCGCGTGTAGTGCGATTTGAAAAGTTATAAACAATTCAAATTAGCAACAATTTGTTAACGTAGTCGTATCACTTGTCCAAGGAGATGTACCAGCGTCTTTTGATTGGCGTTCTACGTAGAAAATTAAGGTTTTACATCTTTTCATAAGAATTTAGCTGGTGACATATGGCAACACTGCTTGAAAGGATTGGCGGAGATTTAAAATAGCTGAGGGCATCGAATGGATTTTTGATCCTTGCTGCCTTATTTTTACATATCTTATTTTATTTAACTCACCATTATGCCCTGTAAGTGTAATATATTATTAACTAGTAAACTCCCCGCGATAGGCATGACGGAATTTTATTCAATTTAAAAATACATCTGTCATCGTATATATTTTGTCCTTCCTTGTCTAACGCGAAGTAATACCACTCCTTATCTTTAACTTTACTTTTTCTCATGACCAGGATTATTGAAAATTTCGGAATTTTTTAATATTAAGTTCACTTCCATAGGAACGTTCTCGGGATATGTTTATCATTTCCTACGCGGTGTCGTTTTATTTCACTATCTATGAATAAAAAGCGTCATTGAGTCAGTACAATTATCTCTAATACCTGTGTCAAGCGGATGAAGAATTAAGAATAAATAGGAGATTGACTTTAAGTCTGCAACTAACATTTAAATGCAAGGCTATTAGTCGAACGCCAAGCAAATAAATACTAATAGCAGCCCTGAATAGAGCTTCGTCATTTTACAGCCAGCGGCCTTGTCATCGTTTCCTCCTTCGATCCTTTCTACAAATTCAGGTAGAAACAATTTATTGCACTCACCAAATCACGGAAAAGTTGATCCGGAGTACGATTTTTACTCCTCCAAACATATTCTACGGTGAAGGATCTGGTGCTTTCCCGGCGAATCGTATGAATGAAGTTCTCTCGGGTTTCCATCCGGCTTCCTAGTATCAAACCCATGACACCCTTTAAATTTTTGGAATTCTTTTCACCGACCTAGCATCAAACCTAGGACCATTTTGGAAAATGTCTCTTCAGTACAAGGTAGAAAATCTTGTCCTTTAACTACAGGTTAAATTTCAATTCCCTATCTTAATGGATGGTGCCTCAAAACATTTTCCAAAAAATGTGCAATTTATCCTTACGGAAAAATACTACTTTTGAGGCCCTATAGGATCAAGCCCTTGACACCTACAATTTTACTTTTTCACTAATCAGATGTTCAGGGTCTTTATGCAGAAAAATCAGTGAGTCAGTGCCCCTTTCCGTCTAGCCTCAGAATTTGTCCTATATACATATATCCAGAGAAGCATGTATATATAATAGATATATGAGTAAATTTGCTTGTATTCTACAAGCTATGGAGTGATTAGTTGCCACCAATCTCAGGAAACTGTTTCCCAATCAGTACTTACTGAGCTTTACATTGTGAGCGTTAAAATGAATAGGAAGGCTTATAACTACAAATAGATGGTGATACTTTGGGTCCCAACTTCTGGCCTTTGGTAATAACACCACAATAAATCGAGAGAGGGGTATTAGGACACCTAAGTAAGCATCCATGTTGTTACAAATGCCTATCTTTCAAACCTGTACTATTTTACCTGATAGATTTACTTAAAATGGAATTAACATATAAATACATATATAAATTATCAAGCCATTTTGCTTTAATAGTCCCTCTTTACTCCTATTCATATTTTTTTCCTAATTAAAATAATAATAGAGAATGAGATATCTTAAAGTTCAACATGGCATCATTCTCTGCAAGAGATTCCTGAAGTAGTTGCTGTGGCACCTCACCCATCAGCTCAGCCCTGTTTGTATATACAGACACACAACACACAGACATATATACAAGGACACCCTCAATTTTATGCACTCTACATACAAGAGACTATTATGAGATCTTCTTTTCTCTAAAAATTACACAAAAATATAAAAATAATAAATAATGCTGAGGATACTCAACACTAAAATTTTTCATGATTTTGATGTTAAATTTTACACTTTTAGCTTTTTTTGTCTGGCGTTGCTTCTTTCGTGAGATTATTTCTGAGGAATCCTTCTATCCTTCTTCATAGAAGGTTTTAAACTTAAGTAAGTAAATTATTTTATTCTTCAAGCTAGATTTCTCTCACCATTATCTTGGAAGAATTGGTCTCCTTAAGGCAGCAAGACCATGACAGGAAGATAATAATATGCTAACATGATATACACTTTATGGCAGAATTTTTCAGTGGATTGTTTGACAATATTAAAAATATTGAATATTAAAACATTAATACATTTTGTGTGATAATTGTACAGGTTATAAATAGAGCATCAAATGATGCAGCAGATGTTCAGGTCCTGTTTGAGAAATAAAAATATCAAGTATTTTATAAAATACACTTGAAATTTAGTATTAGCCTTATCTATGAAATTTGTCTTTTAAGGGGTAATATTCCTTATAAGGAAAATTATATTTATTTTTTACCTCACTATGCAATAACACAATAGTGGGTGATTTCATGTTTCTCAATTCCCTTCTCCTTAAAAATGAAATAAAACATCTATTAATTAGAATGATATAAAATTTTTAAATCAAAACCAAATCCTTGTTATACTTAAAAGATTATTTTGTAAATATCGTATATAATATAGATTAGATTAAGTGAGATAATTTTAACACTTTGAATTTAATACATGATACTTAATACCTTGGAATATTTTGCAATATTAAGGAATATCAATCATATAACAAAAACAAATTTATGCAATGAATTAGGTTTACATTACTGTTTGGTTTGTTTATAGCCTCGTTTCTTTCTGGTCCAATCCCTAATTTTTATACTCCATAGTATTGGTAAAAAGAGTAAAATGTTATATTTAGGCATAAAAGACAGTCATAAAACATCAGATAGATATCCATTCTTTACTGCAAACAAAAATTTTCAAATTTATGGATGAAAGGTATTTGAATGGGATTATGAATTATATTAGTAAGAATTTAAGATGAAGCTGATTCTAACCCTGATTCTGACCCTTTTTTGAACTCCACAAAGGAAAATATTTAATTCTGAATAACAATTACTGATATTAATACATAACCTTATGCATTAAAATGAGAGAGGAGAGGTATTGACTGAATTGATCACTCTGATTTGAAAACAAACAGTAAGATGCATTCATAACATAGCTCTACAACCAGTATACTGACATTGTTGCAGTTTATACCTAGACAAAATTGATGTTATTACAATCCAATTTCGGTAACTAGTTACCAATAATAAGAGTATTTGGAGTGTTGATTTAATGTTCATAAAACTCGAACAGAATTTTACTTTACACAAATTTGCATTGGTAAACATAAATAACTAGATTATGCAATTCTATTGAAGTTCAAGATTTTGCTTCCAACTGTATGAAAAACCCACTTATCTTTAGAACTCCAGAAGGGAAAAAAACATTGTTTTGGATTCATGTAAATAATGTATATAACAACTAGCCATTCTTAGTATCTCGCAGTATAACTTCGACTATTTTAATTCATATGAATTTGATTTTAATTTAGTTTTGATAATTAGGAAAAATTCTACATTTCTATGGTATATAAATCAAAAATCAAATCAAGGTAGTGTATCTTGCACTTACAGCAAAAACACAATATGAAAAAATCAAGAACTCTTCTAAGTTATTTATCATTAAATATCTTTGCCAGCACATTCAGGAAAATAATATCTTCACTGATAAATTGAAATATTGCAGAGGCATGCTACATCAGTCATCTCCTTAAGGATAAAATACATGTATATGTTGACTTTCTTGCTTTGCTTTAAAATTATTTGCCATAAGAATATTTTACCGTCTTTGCACCCAAAAATTAAGCTCAAATATACAATTCCAGTTGCAGAGTAAATGTATTATGGTGTTTTAAGTTCAAATTTGTCATAATACCATTATTCAGAAACATTCATATTTTCCCGTTAAAATTGCTGATCTTCTCCAATTTAAAAATAATTTATTGGTAATTAAATCCTCAATAGTCCTTCAGCTGCTTTGATAGAACTAAATTATCGATTTAAAACTTACCTTTCCGGCGATCCCTAGGATCCATCATTCTAATTCCTTCTCTTGGTGGAGGAGGAGGCCCTCTTGCTCCAGGTCCATGGCCTCTTGTTCGTGTCCTATCATAATTCCCCATGTCACCCCCACGACCCTCTCGCCCACCTCTACGACTTCCATTGTAATCAGATCCTGGCTGGGGTGGTGGTCCTACACCCATTCCTCCAGGACCTCCAGGGCCCTGAGGTCCTGGAGCTTCTGTTAGGAAATTTGATGGAACTAGACCTCTTACCCCATCCAATTCTCCCATATAGAAACCATCATCGTCCATTTCCCCATATACATAAATGGTATTTCCAGTTTTAAAAGACAGCTCAACCTATAAAACAATAAAAATATGTTAACTTTTCCACAATTTACATATTACTTCCACTATAAATTGGTCAGTCAAGAAATTACCAAAACTGATCAAATTAATGCAAATATAAATAGAGCCTGAGATATATTTACTGGAATTAAGGGTACCTAATATATTCAAAGAGAAAAATTAATGGTAAATTGCTTGAAGATATAAAATACTTTCTTAAATGAAAAGAAAATTATTACAAAAGGTAATAATTTTGTAGATCTTTATAAAAACAAATTTTTCGTAAAATCATACTATTTTCTGAAGATTTCTTGGAGATTCTTTCAAATGGTTATTTATTCAAATACTTGGATGCAGCAGTGTAGTAAATCAATATATTTTGTTTTGGTCTTTGTTAGCTACCCTTTTTCAAACATACAATTAAAAGCCTCCTAGAAACTGTATCCTTCTTGCATCTTGGTGTCCATAAAAATGGTATAATCAAAAAGAGAATAACTTGCAGCTTTCAACAAATGCTCATTTATGTTTACTTACAAAAACAAATACAAAAATACAAATATTTTAATATTCTCAATAATACATGCCACTGGAAATTTACAGGATATATAAAGCAGAAATTCTTGGGTTTTTTTGTGTGTGTTTGTTAGTATGTTTGTGATTGATGAGATTGGAGTCCATGTTGTCCGACTTGCATAAAACTTTGTATAGGTGTTCTTTGAGACAGGGAAGGAAGTAAGTACTGTCACTCCCTCATTCAATAACTGTGCTGGGTTTGAAACAAGATCGTTCTTATAGATTTCCATAAGAAATGCACGAACAGTTCAATTTTATCAGTTACACACTTTATTTCTTTTGCAAAATTAAATTAGAAGGAATAAATGAAATAATAACTACAACTTGTACTTTTCCACAAATATATTTTGGTTAGCAACCAATGGTTTCGAACTTTCAGTTCATCTTCAGGCTTAGGAATGCAAAGGAAGAAGTGAAACATAGGAATATAAGGGACCACAAATTGGGGAAAGGGAAAAAAGGGGGGGGGGGGAAGAGGAAGGGTCTTGGGAGACATGTGGGAGCCATCAGTTGGAGGGTAGGGGAGGGGGAGGTCCAGCAGAAAAGTTGACCGGTGGTGGAGGTGGTAATGAGGGGAAAAGGCAAGTTAAGAGGTTTGAAGGATTATCTGTAAAAAGATGTTCATTGGCTAACGAATGTGAATGGTGAAGGTGATGAAGGATATGAAATTTCTCTATGGTGTCTAAATTGAAGCCTTTTGCAGAAGAATGAATGATTGTAGGAGTGAAATTGGAAGAATGATTGTATTCAAGGAGATCACGGGCAAAGTGGGATCTTGAGGGGGCTCTGTTCAGTAGAGCTCTATGATGTTCTTTACATCTTACTTTAATATTTCGGAGACTTTGTCCAACGTAAATACTGTCACACTCATTACAGTGGATCCTGTATATTCCTGGTTTAAGTGAAGGGTCTATTTTGTCCTTCCCATTGCATAATAGGGATTTTAAATTTTTGATATTTGAAAATGCTATGTGGAAATCTGACTTCGGGAAGGCATTGCAAATTCTATAGGTGGCATTTCCTATGAAATTAAATTTGATAAACGGAGGTCTCTGAATGTTGATGGGAGATGGAGAAAAGAGATGACTTAGAGCCATTTTTCTCTTTTTGCATTCTACTAATTTGTTTATTAGACCTGAGGAGTAACCATTATTGACGGCTATTGTGTGGATGGTAGAGAGTTCTTTTTTTAAATCATTGGGGGACATAGGAATGGTGAATAGTCTCTGGATCAGAGAGTGAAAGGCAGCGAGCTTGTGTGAGTGATGGTGGTTGGATGAAGCAGGAATAGTGTGATCGGTGAAGAACGGTTTCCGATAAATAGGGAATTGAATTTTGTGGTCGGTGATGAGCAGGTTTAAATATAAAAAATTAAGGGAATGGTTGACTCCAACCACCATCACTCACACAAGCCTGCTTCATGAGGAAGTTGGTTTTGCATGAGTTATGAGGGAGGCGGAATCTGCCCCTTTAACCCTTTAACTGAGGGAGCCTCAGATATTTCTACAAATGTGTGCAGGAGAACAATAACTGGGGTACTGGAGGCACAGGCAAGTCCTAGCAGGTAGTTATCCCTTATAATCCGGGTCGACCTTTTTCCTATGGGTGGGGTCAGTGGTTATTGTTCAAAAATTATTTTTTGGTATCATATACAACATATTTAATAAGAACATTTTTTTGAATAAGCAGTTGACTTTACTTTCCTAGCACTTTGCTGATAATTTTGATACCAGCAAACACTTACAGATATCTTGATTTTTATCAATTATTACTAATTTCGTAAATCTGCTATTCAGAAATCGAAGAATTTTTTTTTCAAAATTTCAAAAAAGAATAGGGTTTGTGTTAAAAATATGTACAGAAGAAATAATTTAGAACATTTTATTGTAATTGTCTAAAACTCTTTAAGGTAGTGAAAATCCTTTAAAACATTTTCTAAGCATAGCGCTATGCTGACTATCGCACAACCTACTGGATGTATCAGAGATCTCACTATCGAAATGAAACAACATTTCCAGAACGACATCCTCTGTGGATATTTTCTTCTTCTTAGTTTGAGGAATCTAGCTTCCTCTATCCATAGTATCTCCATTTATAAAAACGATGCTTATTTAAATAATGATAGTCGCAAATAAAGTAACCGAGTAGAACTACATTTACTCTATGTGTAGAACGCACTCGGACGCAGCCAACACTCGGGAGTAGAGCGAAGATAAATAAAAGAGAGGCATTACTAAATTTGGGTTTCCCGCAAATTTTTGGGTGTGAAATCCCTTGGATTTGCCCTATCTAGAACAATAAAGAAGAGTGAGCCTTTAGGTGTCTCATTGAGAGGCCATAAAAGGAGAAAGGACAAGAACGGGGAAGAAAGAGTGGGTCAAATATAGAATTAGGGTTTTCACACAGTTCTCTTAGGAAAACATATAAGTATGTTCTCTGCAGCTAAAGGGTTAAATGTTAGGAGGGTTAAGAGGTAATCAAAGCCTTGCATGGCAATCTATTCAATGATCATTATTCTATAAAGATCAGTTTACTCAACTGAAGGATTGAAAAATCAAATTATTTGAAAACTTACATAGCTATTACAAAATTTAAAATATGAGGGCTGTATGATAAGTACCCATGTTTAACAACTGATGGCACCACTGACACAAAATATATATGCCATAATTTAACACCATCTTTAGATATATGACTGTCAAAATTTCAGACAGATTAATCAAGTGGTTTTGATAGCAGTTGAAAGTAGTCAAGTTCATGTTTTCTTGCCACCATGGACAAAAAGCAATATTGATTAGGGATTAGATTTCTTTTTTTGGATTGGAAGACGCGTGAGGAAATCAAGGTAAAGTTGCATGCTGTTTATAAGGACCATGCACCTTTGATGACTACCATAAGATATTGGTTTAATGATTTCAAGTGTGGCCGAACATCCGTTTTTGATGAAGAGTGCCCAGACCATCCGATTGAGGTGACTACGGAGGATTTGGTTAACAAAGTCCATGATATCGTGCTAGTAGATCGCTGTGTGAAGATCAGAGAGATTGCTGACATTGTAAACATCTCAATCGAATGCATACAAAGTATCCTACGTGAAAAATTGGGCATGAGAAAGCTATCGGGGAGATAGGTGCAACATTTGCTCACAGTGGAGCAAAAACAGAATCGCATGACAACCTCGGAGCACTGTTTAGACATCCTTCAGCTCAATCTGAAAGAGTTTCTATGGTGTTTCATGCCTGTTGATGAAACATGGATCCATTTCTACATGCCAGAAATGAAAGAACAGTCAAAACAGTGGATTTCACCTGGCGAACTTGCTCCAAACAAGGCTAAAAATGTCCCATCAGCCAGAAAAGTCATGGCCATTCATGGGATTCATGAGGCATCAGAAGGGAAGGACAATCATGGCACAGTACTATGCTGATTTATTGGACCGATTTGATACTGAATTGAGGAAAAAACAGCCCCATTTGGCGAAGAAAAAAGTGCTCTTCCATCATAACAATGCACCACCTCACTCATCTGCAATCGCCACAGCAAAACTGGTCGAATTACAGTACGAATTGCTACCTGATCCACCCTATTCTCCAGATTTGGCCCCATGCGATTTCTTTTTGTTTGCAAACATGAAAAATGGCTTGTGGGAATGGGATTCACATCAAACAAGGAAGTCATCACCACAACAGAGGCCTATTTTACAGAGTTCGACAAAATGTATTTTTTGGTTGGCTCGAAAAAGTTATAAATATCACTGGACTAAATGTACTGAGTTGAAAGGACACTATATTGAGAAATAAATTTAAAAGAAGTTAAAAAAATGAGTTTTCTTGCCTAACACAGGTATTTCTCATACAGCCCTCGTATATTAATGGTAATTTTTCAAGAATGTTGGTGGGCTTGTAGTATTGATGCTAGTTAAATGTAATATTGATCAGAGAAGTTAATTCAGTATTTATTTATTTATAACTGAATTTTCATTATTTTTATTATTGAATTATATGTACGTATTTAATTATTTATTTATAAAATTAATCATTTTAGGAATGAGAGCACTTTAATCGAAGTCTTCCTTACTTAACACTACATGGGCAAATACTAACTTTTATGTATGGATACCAACCTCTGCATCAACATTAGGTGAAAGCTCCTGAGGATCATAATCATAGAGAGCAACCATCTTCTTGACAGGCATGTTTGCATAAGTGTCTCCCCAGCGATCCCCTCGCCCATGTGTTGGTGCTCTGGTACCATGTGGTGGTCCTCCTTCTGGATTCTAAATACAGAGAATATTAATGCATGAATAATAAATGTTTATTTTATTGTACAATATATTTTTAAAATTATGTATAGAGACATGAGAGAATGAATATAGAAATGTTCAATATCATATGATCATAATGACTGTTAAATAATTCAGAATTTCATTCGTTTTGATAGAAATTGCCATCATCCTATGATAGTGGAAATCTGGCAATAATTAGAAAACATATCTCTATGATAGTGCAATAACAGTTATATGATAGGTTTCACTAAATTAAAAAGTCAGGTCTTTTCTTCACAGATTCTTGCAACCATAATAAGGACCCACTATCAAACAAGTTATTGATGAGGCAATAGTAGCTTCAAAGGGAGACACTACATAAAAAGGGTTATATTTTAGTAATTACTTAGGACTCAAAAATTCATGCTGGAAGAAAATACTAATTCAGATTAAAGAAATATAAAATAAAGAAAAACTAGTCACAAGTCAAGTAGTACACTATTTTTTTAGAAAAGCTTAGTTTAAATATTTGCGCTCCCTTTATCTTTGACATCCAGAAAACTACTATATATATTAATGTATGTATATGTGTGCATGCAAAGTATATATATGAAAAGTTACATCTGTTAATGTAAATATTTAAAAAATTTGAGCATATTAAATAATTCTAGTAATATTTTATGTTGGGTAGAAATAATGATGAGATGTTGGTGCGTATGTTTTGTACTTGTATAGACCAAATTAATGTATGTAAGTATTGATATTCATAATGTAAAAATATTCTTTGACTAGACATCTGTTTACTTTCAGAGTTATGTCTGAATGCAACTGTAAACGTTTTTATGTCAATAAACTACTACTACTACTACTGGATCTTTCTATCTGGAGTTTCAACAACGGATAGGAACTCAATATTAAAAGACTGTTTTCTTGTGTATTCAAAATTAAAGTATTGCTTCTTCACCTCTCATATTCCCAAATACCTCTCTTTAAGTCAAAAACTCATCAACACAACAAAATTCATTCATTCAATTTCTTAGTTTCTATATTAATGATTAGTTTCTCCATAATAAGTACTTGACTAAAAGTTTATCTAATGGAGATAACATGATTGAAGAACATTAGAAATGAGCCTCTATTGATGTTTCACATTCATTATATCTTGGGAAAACTCACATCCTCATAGCTTACATAGTAATACTCTTAGTTCTATGCCAGAATGGATCATATTTCTCCCATAAGGTTAACACACGGTGCCTTTTTATAATTTTTCTGGGCACTTTCCAAAACATAAAATTGCTGAAATTTGGAAAATGGATAGAACTAATGATTATGGCTCATAAACGTGAGTAAGAACATCTTATTTGATCATAAGTTTTATCACAGGTTACGTTAAATTTGACACCATTAAGGTGGTGTATGGTAATCTTTGTATGGAAGAATACGTATGATGAAAGGTACATACATTTCCCATTAAAAATACATTAGGAGCAATTTCAAAAATTCATTTAGCATACTTTGCATTAAGAGAGAACAATGAAATTCACAGAATCGTTAGGAAATGTAACTTCCTATGGTATGATGTAATGATTTTCGTCCTAGTGGTCCCAGGATTGATGCTGGGACTATTCATGTGACCGAATTTTCAAAAATTCATTTAGTGTATTTCCCGTTAAGATAGAAAATTAAAATTCACAGTGTGCTTTGAGGATCTAGCTGCGTATCGTTTGACTTAAGGATTTTTATCCTGGTGGTCCCAGGTTTGATGCTACGACAATTCGTATACCGAATTTTCAAACATTCGTTAAGCTATTTCCCGGTAAGATAGACCGGTAGATAAATTCATGACATCGATAGAAGATAAACATTTCTATCATGTGCCATAAAGATATTTGTCCTAGTGGCCCCAGGTATGGCGATAGGACAATTTGTAAGGACAAATTTTCCAAAATTCATTTGGGGCATTTTCCATTAAGATAGAAAATTGAAATTCGCAACATCGATAGAAGATGTACATTCATATATAGTATGCTGTAATGATTTTTGTCCTAGTGGACCCATGTTCGATGCTAGCACAACTGGTACGGACGTATGAACATAAATTCGCTTAGGGTATTTCCATTAAGATAAAACTTTGAAACGCACCACATCGACAGAAAATGTAGATTTCTATCTTATGCCGTAAACGTTTTACCCTAAAGGTCACCGGTTCGATCCTAGGACACATCTAATAGCGCACATAAGGGATATACAGGAAGTCTCTTTCAATTTTTTTCCTAGCACTTACCAAAAGGCGAAATTGCAATAATTCGGAAAAAGGTAGAGCTAATGATTATGGCTCTTAAATGAGTTTAAGAACTTTTAAAATCATCATTAGTTCCATGCCAGGGCACGTTAATTGCTACTCAATAATGAATGTACAAGCAACCAAATAATATTTATAGCAACTTCCCCTTTCGATTTTTCCATGATAACTAAATGTTAGTCTTTTAGCAGCATCAAAGCCGTAATAAAATTGGCCAAATACCACAAATGCATTGGCGTATGGCAGTGGGTGTATTATTATCTTCCCTATATATCATAAATGGTACTTCCGAATATGGTGTCATCTTGAAACCAGTCTGATAGAGTTAGATTTGTAAATCTCCGCAAATTGCTGTTTGTATATGGTCGGCAGTGTATGGCCGGCATTATATGGCTGTAGGTGTATTACAGTTGGTGTATGTAGACGATGTATGGTAATTGGCATATGGTAGGTGGTGTCTGGCAATCGTTGTATGTATGGTTATTAATGATGGTAGTTGTATGGCGGGCAGTGAATGTTAGTAGTTGGATGGCAGTCTGTGTATGGCAGGTGGTATATATGGCCTCAGTTAATCTATCGAAAATTAAGCTTGCAGTATGGAAGCGTCTTTTACTTGTGTATATACATACATACGATTCCGGAGAGAGCAGACGTGTTTCGACTGTGCTCCCTGTTTATCGTGCTTTTTGTGTGTTCCGTGAGACTTTCGGCAGTTTTGACTACCACACGGTGTCACATTGTGTCATATCCTGACTGTCGATTGTTAGCAACAAATTCCACTCGCCACTCGGGCAGTCCCCCGATCAGATGCGGCTGCTTTTTTCGAAATAGAGAGAAGCAACGATTTGAAGACAACTACCACAACACCACTGTCACCTCAGCCATCAACCTCATCTTTCATGATCACCTCACCACCGGTTGCTACGGATGGACCGGCGAACGAAGATATCTCACCAAGCCTTCACAGCCCCAACCGACTTAATCGGTCACTTTCCGAGGAAATTATATTTTCACCTCCAACTGTTTTGAGGAGGGAGAAAGGTATGGTGATAGCAACGACCAGGACCTCCAACTTCTACGTAAGTGGATCACGCATCACCGTTTCATCACCAATCTCACCCATTGCACCAAGCTTAACACCGGTTACCGTTTCAAATCCATCAACCTCGACTTCTGACACGTCACAGTATTCCCATCCCACCCCTCTCCTTCTAACATTCAGCCGAACGTCTCATTGTTCAAGGACAAAGAATTGGTGGAAATTCCTCAACCGCGAAAGGTAAGAGTTTTAGACAGAGTCGAAAACTACATTAATGATCAAGGAGAAAACAACATGAGAAAGATCCTTGTGGGAGGGGACTTCAATTGCACGCTCAACCCCAAAAAATATCGTTCTACGGGCATAGAGAGACACCCTAAAACTGCTCAAAGACTGAGAGAAGTGACCGAGGAAGCGCAATTAATCGACGTGTGGGAAGAATTACAGAAAGAAACGGCGGGTTACACCTATGTATCCAGAGGTCCCTATTATTCCAAGTCAAGGCTGGATAGATATTACGTAGACAGAAACATAGTCGAAGACCTGCGGAAAGTAGAGGTGCTTCCGTCGTTTTTGGATCACTGCCTTGTCCTACTCAAGATAAATATTACAGAGGCCATCGACTATTGGAGAAGTCCATATTGGAGGTTAGACAATACCCTCCTGGAAAACAAGCAGTGTGTGCAAATGATAGAGGCCGTCACAGAAAGTTTAATGAAGGAGAAGAACTACAACCCAATAAGCTGGTGGGAGAACTTCAAGGAAGAAATACTTAGTCTTCCAACTTATTCTTAAAAATCCGTAAGGAAGCAAAATACGGTGAAATAAAAAAAACTCGAGGAAACGGCAGCGAGATTGGGGGTGAGGGTGGAAGACGACGTTGAAAATAAAGAAACAAAAGAGAAAATATCTCGGTGGTACTCACGAGAAAGCGAGAAGAGATTAGCGCAGATGGGCCTGCTGGAAGCGACCGCCAGAGATGCCCCAGCAGGGATCCACGTCGCGAAAGCCGCCGCTAGGATGCGACCGAAACCGATTCAAAGTATACGTACCGAGGAGGGTGTCACATCCTCAGTGCCCATGATATGCAAACATGTGAGAGAGCACTTCGCGAAAATACACGACAGTCAACAACGCGAAGAAAGCTTAGGGGAAAGCGATACCTACAGTCGACTGCAAAAACTGGAAGACGACAGAGCGAATATCTGCGAGGGAGACATAACATCAGAGGAAGTCGACACAGCCTTGAAAGCGCTTAAGAAAGGAAAATCCCCAGGCATGGACGGGATACCCGCCGAATTCTACCAACGGTTTTGGCATCGGCTAAGAAGACCCTTCCTCAACATGATGAGAGAAAGTTTCCGCAGACAGCTTCTACCTAGGTCCACGAGAAGAACAGTTCTAACCCTCATTCACAAGAAAGGGGACAGGAACAACGTGGAAAATTGGAGACCCATCAGCCTTACCTGCGCGGATTACAAGATCATCGCAAAATGCCTCTCGCAAAGACTGTCTCTAGTTATCGGTGACGTAATTTCGAAGGAGCAAGGATGTGGCATTCCGGGAAGAACAATATCAACCTCCTACGAGACGCAATAGCCACTGCCAACGAGTGGGGATTGGAGATGGCAGTGGTATCCCTGGATCAGAAAGGCGCCTTCGACCGAGTACGACACGAACACCTGTTCGCCACCATGAAGATAATGGGTTTCAAGGAAGCTTTCATCGGTCGAATAAAGAGCATGTACAATGACAGCGAATGTTACGTTAGGATAGCTTCATCCCTAACCGCGCCGATACCTTTCAGAAGAGGAGTGAGACAAGGATGCCCTCTTTCTGGTCAACTCTTTGCGATCAGCATAGAACCCTTGGTGACTTCCATGAAAATGGCAATTAAAGGAATGTCGCTTCCTGCCGTGCAGGGGGGGGGGGGGGAAACTTTCTGTCTCAGCGTATGCGGACACGTTTCTGCCGCGGAAGAAGCAGACCTGCACATCCTCCCCGATATCATAGAAAAGTATTCGAAGGCTTCGGGGTCGTACATGAATAAAGAAAAATCGGCAGGATTGTGGTGCGGTAAATGGAGGGATAGGAAAGAAACAGACTTGCTTGGTTTCAAGTGGTCAACGGAGGGGAACAAATTTCTTGGAGTATGGATGGGAAACGACCTCCATGCGACAGCTGCAAAAATGGAAAGCGAAATCAAAAAGAAAGTGAAAACTGGCATCCAGAAATGGTCGCTGATTGGTAGGCCGCTATCTCTAATAGGAAGAGTGAGGGTTGTAAATCAATTCTTAGCGCCCAAGGTGTGGCACATAGCTCAGGGCCAAAACATACAAAAAAACGACCTGCAACCAACTACAGGCAGAAATGGTGAACTTTGTATGGGGAAAAGGGAAACACTGGGTTGACGTGCAGACGCTGTGTTCCCCAATTAAAGAGGGAGGATTAGGCCTCGTAAATATAGAAAAACGCATCCAAGCCTTCAGGATACAATTGGTACAAAGACTTCTGCTTGCCGAAAACGAAGAACCTTGGAGAATCCTCGCCAGTTAGAGGCTCGGCAGAAAAGGAAAAAGAGACAAATTCTACGAGGATGTCAAAAAATCCTGGATGCTTCTAAAGGCCAAGAAAACCATAGATGGTAAAAGCTTTCCAGAAGATTGGATGAACATCAGCGCGGAGGACGGACCATGTTTTTATAGTGAATTATCAAAAACGACGAAGCAGATCCCAATTAACAGGCGCAGCATCTACGTAGAGCTAATATACAAAACCTTCTCTCGCGGATGGCCAGTAGGAAAGAAAGGTACAAGACCGGGAGAGCCTGAGCAAAAGACCAACTGGAAATCTTTCTTCAGTCCACCATCCTTCGGAGCGGACGCCGAGGTAGCGTGGCGCCTTTCTCTAAATAGGTGGGCAGACTGCCTTTTCTTACGAAAAACCAAGTTGAGACCAAATACGAAGTGTCCCTGGTGTCCAAAAGAAGGCACAGCGCATCACGTAGCGACAGAGTGTCCCGAAAGCAGAAAGCTATGGGACATGCTAGAAGAGCCATTGAAGAGGCTGGCCAATCAAAAGACCATCGGTGAAAAAATCGTACTGGGCGGATTTCCACCAACGAAATCAAGACTAAGAGAAACGAGGCTAGCAAATTACATAATGACTCTAGCCAAGAGTGCCATTTACCACTGTTTTTTCCGACTTTGCAAAGGAGAAAGAATGCAAGTAAACCGTGTGGACTACTTTAAGAGAAAATTAAATGAAAGATTAATAAGAGAATACACACACCACTTATCCGCAAGAAAAGAGGAAGTATTCGTTCAAACGTGGTGTTGCGAAAGAGCTCTTTGCAACGTCGAAGGTAAAGAATTAAAGGTGGCAACACCGTTCACCTAAGTAAAGAGGCGACATCTAGGTTACGTATCTTCGTGGAGGTACGAGTGAATAGCATGAGCGGTGTCCAAGGTTGCGGTAACCAGTCCCTTCAGCGGACCCTGCCGCTCCCGTGAAAACTCAGCGAGTCAGACTTTTTTCAAGTCCATTCTTCCTTGGGATTTTTCCTGGGTGCGCACCATCTTGCGCAAAGTCACCCTTACCCGTTTTCCTTACTAGTGATAAGTGCAGACTATGTAATGAACAATCTACATCTACATTAGTACCCTGCAAGCCGCCTTTCGGCGTGTGGCAGGGGGTGCAAGCACCATGAATTTACTTCGCTAGTCTATTACTTTCGCGTATCGTTCGCGGAAAAAATGAATTCTTGTATCGATTCGTTTTAGCATCTATTTCTCTGATCTTTCTCGCAGTGTCTGAACGGCCTATGTAACATGGGGGGCGCATTATGTCAGCTACATCATCTACGAACGTGCTTTCTCTAAATTTATCAAGGAGATTTAGTC
>KZ309083.1:269147-292885 GCA_000376725.2 Ladona fulva | reverse complement strand
TATATATATAAACTTCAATTAGTTACCATAAAAATCACAAAGATATTGTTTCGAAAAAATACAGTGATACCTCAGCTAACAAAGATAATTTGATCTGGAATTACATTTGTTCTCTTAAGTCTTTGTTAGCTGAAATGATGCTATCAAGCAACTCTCTTCTGACTGTCTTTGACATAAACAAATCAATTGGGTTGGTGGGTGTCCCCTTTGTGATGTAGTCAACTCATTTCTTTGCAACACAAAAAGACACAGAAGATATGATACTGGATTTCGCAGAGTGTAATTTTTGCTGTTTTTGTTAGCACCCATTTCTACTTACACATTTGTTAGTAATGCTTGAAAAATGGGTAAAAATATCTTTGTTAGCAGGGTCACTAATCATCTGAGATATCACTGTATATATGTGAAAACCAAGGTAAAAATTATATATCTTTACCGGTTATTTCAATTGTTTATGTTATAATTATCATTAGAAAAATAGATAAATTAGGTTCTCAGCTAAAATATCTGAAGATAAAATTATTATAAACAATTTAATTAGAATATATAGAGTGACAAATGTACTATCTGTTCTTAGTAATCCAATAAAAAAAGATATAAGGAAAAGAAAGTTGAAACTGACAGCAAGGTTAAAAGACTTTATTAGCCAACCTTTACAAGGCATATCTGTATATTAATCATAACAGGATCAGGACAAGTCTGATCACCTTATGCAGAATTTTTTTATAACATTAGAACATTAGCCAAAAATACAATATAATTTAAAATGGGCTAATCCTTATCATTAAGGTGAGTTCCACGTCATGCTCACATGGATCTGTATAATTCTTGTTACTATAATCATAAGCATAACTTGCAACAATTAATTTTTTGAAAAATATTTTTAATATAATATGTTAAGTATACCTTAATTGTGTCACCTTCAGAGAAAGGCAGCTCCTCCTCACAAGCATCAGGATTGGGAGACATTGTGGTTGGATCATAATCAAAGAGTGCAACAAACCATCTGATGCGTTTTCCACTTTCTCGAATGCCTCCTGGAGCTGTTCCTGATCCATAATGGGATCCTGCCATGGCCCCTGGACCACCAGGACCCACAACTCCCCTTCCTCTCCCAGCACTATAATCTGCACCAGCCCCTGTTCCTCGAAATCCACCACCAACTCCTCCAACTGCTCGCTCTCTTCCATCGGGAGCATGATGATGCCTCTGCCGATGCCCTTGCTCATAATAAGGGTCATGCATATCCCTACTGGAATATAGCAAATAAAAAAATTGTATATAATGCTAAAAAAATTTAAACTATGGTGTTGCTCCAGATACCAATGTCATGAGGTTTTTTACTTTTCTTACAATTATCACTCTATAGAACTAAGGCATCAACACTGCTCAGGATGGCCAAAGAATAAGCTTTCCTTATGTACTTTGTTCCTGAAACTTGGCTTTGTTTACTTAGAACTGCAAAGACATAATGCACCACTAACCATTTTTGATTAAGAGTTTTGGTTTCCACCATAATTCATTTCAAGTAACATTTATTAAGTATGCGATCCTTAAGAAGTTACATAAGATATGTGTTAATTAAAGAACCAAACTTTATTCTATATCCATTAAAAAACTTTTGTAAAATATATTTTTAGAGAAGACATAATTATAAAAAAATATAAAATGTATACAAAATCTTTATATATATTATATCTTTATAATCAATATAATCATAAAATAAAAAGTTTTAAAATGTGGCTTACAATAGTTGATCAACTACTAAAAAATATATAAAAATAGTAAATCTGAATATTAATTTGAGTTACATGACATATTTCAGTAATATGCTGAGCTATTTCTGGAATGCAATTCCTTACATTAATGCCCAAGGTCTTATAATGACAATCCAAGCTTTCTTCTACTCTGTAATTTAAGCATCCTTTACTGAGCTAAATATGATTTTTATCTATGCATTCCCCTAAGTTTGACAAAATAGAAGTAAAGAATATAAGCTGAGAGAAATTTAATAAGAATATTTTGTCTGCCACCAGGAAAATGTGCAAATCTTGAGATCTCTTTTTCAACGCAGTCCTTCCTCTGAGTGGGGAATAATTTTATTTCTTTTGTTTGCAAAATTTTGATAATAAATAAGAGAATTACTAAATTTACCCAACCATTCATTATAACCTTGGTACAAAATGAAAGCCAAATGCAAGCATAAAAGTTAAATACTTTAATCATTAGAAAATAATTAATGAGAAAATGGAATTGAGAAATGATCACTAAAAACAATATTGAAACATTACCTACTGTCCCAATAATAAATAAGTATGCATGATTAAAAAATTGTTGCTGCCAGTCCTCTATGCATTTTAGCCCTTTGACTATTGCACCATATATTGGTTCTTTTACCTGGTGCAAAATCTTTTATTGCAAAAGGTTGCTTACTAACACTTTCTGCAGATTTAAATACATAGATAACTTGGTAACTCACAACTTAAATAATTTTATTCTGAACTTATTGAACACTGAGTTACACCAAATTTTACAGCACATTTACCCACATATGGGTATATGGGATTCAGTGTGTTCAGAATGATTACATAAAGTAGAAGTAGTTGATATTAAACCATTAGGCCAAGATTTTACAATTTTACTAGTATTAAAAATAACAGAGCACACTCCTTTAACTAAGCATTAACTGCACACTCAGATGCAGGTGTGGTACTGTTTTGGTAGCCTTTGTAAACGTTTTTGTTGATTTTCAAAACATACCTTGGAGGTTAGTCTATTTCTTCTGTGAATTTTTCTTTGAATGTGAAATTAAATATGAATAACAGCTAACTCCCTGCTTTTAAAAAATTAGGAGAAAGTGAATTCAATGAATCTCATAGAAAAATCACGAATTTTGTACATACTTTTGGTATCTATCACCTGATTATATAAACTTCAATTAGTTACCATAAAAATCACAAAGATATTGTTTCGAAAAAATACAGTGATACCTCAGCTAACAAAGATAATTTGATCTGGAATTACATTTGTTCTCTTAAGTCTTTGTTAGCTGAAATGATGCTATCAAGCAACTCTCTTCTGACTGTCTTTGACATAAACAAATCAATTGGGTTGGTGGGTGTCCCCTTTGTGATGTAGTCAACTCATTTCTTTGCAACACAAAAAGACACAGAAGATATGATACTGGATTTCGCAGAGTGTAATTTTTGCTGTTTTTGTTAGCACCCATTTCTACTTACACATTTGTTAGTAATGCTTGAAAAATGGGTAAAAATATCTTTGTTAGCAGGGTCACTAATCATCTGAGATATCACTGTATATATGTGAAAACCAAGGTAAAAATTATATATCTTTACCGGTTATTTCAATTGTTTATGTTATAATTATCATTAGAAAAATAGATAAATTAGGTTCTCAGCTAAAATATCTGAAGATAAAATTATTATAAACAATTTAATTAGAATATATAGAGTGACAAATGTACTATCTGTTCTTAGTAATCCAATAAAAAAAGATATAAGGAAAAGAAAGTTGAAACTGACAGCAAGGTTAAAAGACTTTATTAGCCAACCTTTACAAGGCATATCTGTATATTAATCATAACAGGATCAGGNTGATAAAAATACTGGCCGCAATGCATTATACAACTAAAAGAAGCACAACTTGGTTTTTATACAAAGATTTTATAAGAAAAACTACAAATAGATCTAAACTAGAAAACACATCAAAAAAAGAAGCCTTTAAATCAAAAACAATACCTAAAGTATGCAAAGAAATGGTAAAATTATTTAAAGTAAAAATATGTCACCTCTTTCAAGTATCAGAGGATTTGCTTCCAATTTGGAGCTTACCAATAGTGCGTATAACAGTGCCAAACACATTCAATTAGTGATCAAAATCAGGCAAAATGAGTATAAAAAGCTAAATAGGAATGGCTTATGATGGATAAAAGGATTTCTTTCAATGAAATCATACAAGAAATGGTACATGAAAATGACGGTGACAAGATTACATGGCCTTTCATTAAGAGTTTAACTTTATGATATAAGGCTGTAAATAGAAGATAGAAAATATATCTAACAATTTAAGTATTGTATTCTTAATTTTTTCTTCCTTGTGAGTTGTTATACAGATATTTTATTATTTCAAAGAAACCACCATAGTATATGTATATTAACACTTTTACTTATACATAGATTGTAACTGTATGAAATAAACATGAATTTATGAGAGCACAAAAGTTAGATAATGTCCACATTTCTTCTTTGGCCCATTTTTCGCTTAGAAAACATTTATTAGGGAGTATATTTACTGTTAAAAATAAAAATTTTTATTTTGAGATCTTATTAACATAAGAAATACCTAAAAGAGGACTGCTTTTTAGATACTAATTATGAAATGTTACAATTAAATAGGGAAGATTCTCATTAATGACAATGGCTAGAAAGCTGAAGCTCTAAGAAAAATAAAAGTATGGGAGAGCCTACATCAAAATTAATGAGAAAAGAGGTAAATAGAATCTCTAGGAAAGCCAAAAGGGTTAGGCTTGTTCTTTTTTTGCACACACTGCAACGCATTGTAAGTTGATAACAGTAAATTTTGCCTACTCTATCTCACAGACCTATAGAGCTGGGCTCAGCTAATTTCGCACAGTCAACAAATAACTATTAGGCAGTTTCACCTTATCACATCAAGGAAGGCTCATCAGCTCTGTCCACTATAACTTCAACCCAGGGAAGACAAGAGAGACACAATTGCGTTGCTTAGAAGCACAGCAAGAAGAATACACTGGCCTGTAAAAGGAAACCACATGCAATATTGCATGTGTTTGGAAAAAGGGATATGCAAGCAAACTTTTCTAGTAATGCAAAATTTCTAGAGCCCAATTTTCCTTATTTAATAGTTAAAATATGACAAAATAACTGAGAATGGAAAAAAATCAAACGTCCAAATTTTCATTTCTAAAATGCAAAAGATGAATGGATGCATGTTTAGTATATTGCCACCTTTTAAAATTATTTTTATTTGCATTACAATTTTCTACAAGCTGTGGGTAACATTCCATCATGGTGCTATCAAAGTGACATTTTCCAATATATAATCAATGGATGCGGCCTCCACTCAATGAAATTCCACAATAGGAAGAACTAAAACACTTTATGTTAATCCCGGATGACGTAATAAAACAGAAACAACCAGTTTCAACTACAATATAGATGTGATAATGACTAAATACTAGTTGAAATAGGTTGTTGTTATTAAATCATGAGGGATTTTTATAAAGTGTCTATCTCTTTGTATTTGCTCAATTATTTTTGAAGGAGAAGAAATATTTTCTAAATGATTGTTAATTATTTTTTGTCAATAACATGCAAAACTTTGAAGGTGAATCATTCAAGTTTCAGCTCCCATTATGGATAATTTACTCCATATGTGTGTCTATACTGCATTCTTTGAAAAATGGCAATCAAAAACATAAATATTAAAGCATTAACTTGCTTCAGTTTATGAACTGCCAGATAAGTGTGTCACTTATGATAAAGATGTAAACAGGTTAAAGTAAATGCTTATAATTTAATATATATAATGGCATATTCATATTACTATTTCATTCTCTTTTCAGTTTATATTTTAATTCGTTATTAATATATTTAAGTTAAAACAAAGTTATACTATAAAACTGTTTAAAAATAGCTGATGTTTATTAGAATAACTCATCATTTATATATATATTAAAAATGAAAGCTACACAAAATCAATGTAAAATAAGTTGTGTCTCTTATGAACTTCCATAGCTTAACTTCCATGGTAATTGAATTTGTAAAGTTAATTCAATACTTTCTAAGATAATCACTGAAAATGCCATTATTATATGCGTAAGAATTGCTTTCTGATATAGTTATTGGAATGATTTATCTCATGATATTTAGCTTTCTAAAATCTCCATAATAACATATCTATTTCTTAGAACAGCACTTGTGGACTGACTGTAAATCAAAAATATTTTTTCTGATTAGAATGCTATTCCATCCTCTCATAAATGATTTCTTACCAGGTTTCCTCACTGATATTATAATTCTATACATAAAACACAGAACTTAAAAAAATTTTAAATTAAATTCCAAATTCACATTGCAACTAAAAACTAAAGATCTTGAGGTTTTCAACCAAGGAAATGAGTACACATCAATAGCTAGTTCTAAAATTTCAAAGATTATGTATACTAATGTTACTAATCACCATAAAAACAACTAATAAATAGGTGTAACATCTCTTTTTCCTTTTTAGTTCAATTTTCCACTGTAGCATTATAATATACTTTGTAATAACTATCTTTCATGCAATGCTATATGTATGTGGGCTACAGTGATGCATTGAATTCTAAGCTTTCAATAGTATTATCAGTCTCCACTCTTTCTAAAGCTTAACCATCAAATGACAGACTTTAAAGATTAGGCTATGCATTCTTACATTTAGATTACGCTGATAAGTCCATCCACGAGTAATTGTATTTTTCTATTTCTATTGACAGAAGGAGATATTATGAGGTTCCTCCAAATAATTATTATATATACATATGATGAATCTTCTGCAGAGGAACCAGTCTCAGGATTCTCAGTAATATTCTTATGCAAAAGAGTACTTGGAGGGCTATCTTATATAATTTAATTTCTTCAAGATGAATAATGAATTAATTTTTACAATTCTCTTTTGTGCAAACTGTTACTATAAGGAACCATGAAAGAGGATCTCCACTTCTATTATGATCTGTAATTTACTTCATAACCAAAAACAAGGATATAATTAGCCAGACAAAATATTGACTTACAAAGCAATAAAATAATAAAAAAAGGGTGCTTTTCATGGTTGTACATTGCACGAATTTCCAAAAATTTCTTCTGCATTTTCCAATCAGATTGAGTCACTTTCTAAGGCTAAAAGAAAAACCTCACTGAGCCAGCAATCTTTTTGCCTAAAGTCGCCAACCTTACAGTAGAGAATAAATGAGACCTCCTGAGTATCATGGGTTCGATTCTAGAAAGTCCTAAAAATGGTACTTTCTGCAACTTTGTACATCACATGAGTTTTCATTGTTTGATTTGGCATTTTCTGTTAGACAAAAAGCATCACAGACCTGAGGAATGTTCTATTTAAAAACCCCAGCGAATACACACCAGGGATCACACTAGGGAATAACTTACTGTTCCTGAGTACCTTGGGTTCGATTCTAGAAGGCCCCAAAACTGGTACTTTTTGCGATTTTGTACATTGCGCAATTTCTCAAATATTTGTTTAGGGCATTTTCCGTTAACATAGATGGTTGATATTCACGGTATCGTTACAAGATATGGTTTTCTATTGCATGTAGTGAAGACAATTCCCCTGAAGGAGATTGGTTCTATGCACGACGTATCAAATTGTCATCAACAATGGCATATGGCAAGGGGTGTATTAACCCTTAAGCTGCGGGAAACGTACTTCTACGTTCTCCTAAGAGAACTGCGGGAAAAACATATTTCTATATTTGACCCACTCTTTCTTCCCCGTTCTTGTCCTTTCTCCTTTTATGGCCTCTCAATGAGACACCTAAAGGCTCACTCTTCTTTATTGTTCTAGATAGGGCAAATCCAAGGGATTTCACACCCAAAAATTTGCGGGAAACCCAAATTTAGTAATGCCTCTCTTTTATTTATCTTCGCTCTACTCCCGAGTGTTGGCTGCGTCCGAGTGCGTTCTACACATAGAGTAAATGTAGTTCTACTCGGTTACTTTATTTGCGACTATCATTATTTAAATAAGCATCGTTTTTATAAATGGAGATACTATGGATAGAGGAAGCTAGATTCCTCAAACTAAGAAGAAGAAAATATCCACAGAGGATGTCGTTCTGGAAATGTTGTTTCATTTCGATAGTGAGATCTCTGATACATCCAGTAGGTTGTGCGATAGTCAGCATAGCGCTATGCTTAGAAAATGTTTTAAAGGATTTTCACTACCTTAAAGAGTTTTAGACAATTACAATAAAATGTTCTAAATTATTTCTTCTGTACATATTTTTAACACAAACCCTATTCTTTTTTGAAATTTTGAAAAAAAAATTCTTCGATTTCTGAATAGCAGATTTACGAAATTAGTAATAATTGATAAAAATCAAGATATCTGTAAGTGTTTGCTGGTATCAAAATTATCAGCAAAGTGCTAGGAAAGTAAAGTCAACTGCTTATTCAAAAAAATGTTCTTATTAAATATGTTGTATATGATACCAAAAAATAATTTTTGAACAATAACCACTGACCCCACCCATAGGAAAAAGGTCGACCCGGATTATAAGGGATAACTACCTGCTAGGACTTGCCTGTGCCTCCAGTACCCCTGTTACTTTTCTCCAGCACACAGTTGTAGAAAAATCTGAGGATCCCTCAGCTAAAGGGTTAATGTCTTACCTGAGATACCCTAAATGGTATTTATGTATATGGTGTCGTCATTGTGTTATGTGTATGGTGTGTTTCCTAATATCTAATGGATAGATTGGGATTTGCTTGTCGCTGAAAACAGCCAGTGGAGTATGGAACATGGTGTAAGGCAGGCAGTGTATGGCATAAGGATAGTGCTGTATGGCAGGTGTATGGATAATGCTGTATGGCAGGCAGTGTTTGGCAGGTGATGTATTAAGGCAGTGTATGGCAGGCGGTATATTTATTCCTTACTTAATCTCTCCTATATGATATTTTCAAATTTTCGTGTTCCTTGAAACTAAAGGATAGATTTAGATTCGTACATCATTGCTAACATTCACTGGTATATGGCAAGGGGAATATGTATAATGCATTACCAAATCTTTCCTATATTAAGCTTGCAGTATGCAAGCAACTTTTATTTGTCTATTATCTATAGATACCTCCCTGGATATATATACGTATATAGGATACAAATTCTGAAGCTAAAAGGAAAGCCTGACTGAGATGGCCATTTTTTTGAGTAAAGACCCCTAGTTTGTCATTGAGGAAAAATAGACACATCAATCCTAGGTGTCATGGGTTCGAAGCTAGGGGGTAGCAAAAAGAGTATTTTTCCCAAAAGGATACAGGGTTTTTCAGAATTTATTGAGGCACTTCGCTTTAAGGTAGGGAATTGAAATTTTATTTGTAGTTAGAGGATGTGATTTTCTACCATGTACTGAAGAGACATCTCCCAAAATGATCCTAGGTTCGATGCTATGTCAGTGAAAAGAATTCAAGGGATTTAAATCCCAGGGACCAGGAAAATTAAAGGCATTTAATTCCTTATGTAAGTAGATTATGCATCTGCTCTGCACATCTTGTTGCCTGTTCCCTAGACTTATCCCATCTGTCTCAACCTTAGGTTGAAATGTGATTACTTTTTGACACAGGCTGATTGTCAAATTTTTCTTTCTTAGCAGTGGACAACATGATGCAGTTGCACATTTTTAATTTCATGCACTTCCTGAAATGAATTCTTCTTGAAACAATAGGAATAGTCAGAGATAACAAAAAGTATTAGACAACAATACCAAGTAATATGGACATTTCCTGGGGGAAAAAAAAGTTAAATCCAGTTAAAACAAGTTAAATCCAGCATGGAACTGTCTCATATTAGGTTGGAGAATTCCGGAAGTAGCTAGTTTCAGCTCACCGACCCATTACATTTATGCAACACTCAACGTTAAAGGGGTTGCATACCCTGTTTTCATATTGTAACAGCTGGAATCGGCTAGCACTATGATCATCTTGTGAAAAGGTGAAGTCAGTGAACAGGAGCACTTCTGGCAGAAGCTGATATAATTGGTAATTTCCGACTTATCCTTAGGAGGCCTATGACAAATGCATTCAAAACCAAATTTTACTTTGTTACTTGTATTAACGGTGCATTTCTTCACATTTGCTATCATTGTTAATAAGCACTTTCACGGTTCCTTGTATTTTTCACCTTTTCCCTGTTGCATTCTTTGATGTCAGAGAAAAACCTCTGGTCCTATGCACTTCCAAGTGTAGTTTGGAGAAGAAACTGAAGCAATCTTACATTGGCTTCATAACATTTATGTGTGTGGAGGTAATTGAAATTGAAGTTATGAAGCGTTACAGCCTTTGATGTGTATCTGAAATACATACATAAAGTGTGGTGGTTATTATTCATGGAGTAATTTGCTTTTCCAGTTCACTAGGATGTATGCGTTGTGGAATATGGATTAAGTTGGAAAATGTGGTGGCAAAATCCACCTCCAATTCAATCTAAGTGATGAATCTGGCGTTATGGGGGTACGAGGCAATAAGGGAGATCTGTGTTTGGCAAAGCTTGTCCCCAAGAAGAAGGACCAGGAAAGTCAGTGTTAATCCTGAAGAAAATTAATGCTACATCTGGTGTGTGTGCATTCATTTTTTAAATTTTGACCTACCTTGCATTTTTTTATCATTAATCAGTATGAAGGAAACTTTGTTATACTCACAAAGTGTTTAATGTTACAACCCGTTCATGATATGACTCGTATTAAACACCTTGTGGATATTACAAACTTTCCATGAAGTCCAGCCAAATAACATAAATTTTGTTGAACTTTTCAATCTTTCTAGTAGTAGGAAATTACAAGAAAATGTCAGTACCAATGCATTCACGAATTATCATTTTCATTACAGATTGTTACAGCAATTTCCTGAGGAAGAAGGGAAGACATGAAGGATTGGTGGAGATGAAAAAGAAAAAAAAAACGCAGTTACATCTGCTCTAAGATACAAGATTTGAACAGAATAAAAAAAAAGTTACCATAATATTTTATTTCATTATACCCCAAAAATCCTTCGTTGCATTCCTTGAATAGGCTACTGGAAGTCTGATCAAAGTTATTACATTTGATTCTCAGTGAAATAATATAAGAAGGGCTCCCAGATGGCCAAGTGGGCAACGCGTTCGACTCCTATGAAAGCGGTCCCGGGTTCGATTCCCGGTGGGAACCTATGTGCGAAATGACCTCAGCTGTCGAAGCACTTTTAGCAATACTACTACTACCAATAATATAAGAGCACTAATTGGTGTGAGCTAGAACAATGTAATATGAGTCAATATGGTTGGAAATGCCCACTAGAGATGAGGTAAAACAAGATAGTCCAACTTTGGTCATACAAGCTAGTTACAGGGTTGAAATAACAAGCCGAAAGTAAATAATACCAGGTAGTCCAAGTTAACTTCTTAGCTGTTTTTTTCCAGGGTTACTAAGACTATACTAGAAGACTAAGTGGAAAACTTCATTGACCTGGCATTTTTTTGTGTAAAGACCCCAAGTTTGTAACTAAGAAAGAATGGAGACATCGATCCTAAATATCATGAGTTCAATCCTAGGAAGCCTCAAAAAAGGTACTTTTCCCATTTAAAATGCATTGAGTGCATTTTTAAAAACTCGTTTAGGGTATTTTCCTTTATGATAGAAGGATGAAATTTTCGATATCTTTAGAAGATAGAGACTTCTATCTCACGCCCTAAAGATTTTTACCCTTGCGGTCACAGGTTCAATGCTAGGACACATCAAATTTTGCCCATAAGGGATACACAGGGCAACTTTTTCAAAATTTTTATTAGGGCACTAGCCGAAAAGCGAAATAGCCTAAATTTGGCATATAAATAGTATTTGTTGCTGTATTTCATTTTTAAGCTTAACAGCTGTCTAATTGATCCTTCATTCAACACCAGGGCAGATTAAATATTTCTCCATAAGAAATGTACAGGAAACTCAGAATATATTTTGAGCTACTTCCCAATGAAAATTCACCTTGAAACCACAGCAAGAATTAGGTGATTTTTTTTCTTGGAAGAAACTGACCATCTCACTAAGAAGTAAATGAGACATAGCTTCTAAGTATCTTGAGTTTGATCCTAGAAGGCCCCAAACATGCTTCAATTTGCAATTTTCTAAATTGCATGGGTTTTTAATGATCATCAAAAAAGACATCATACACCTGGTTTTTAGTGTGAAGACCCTAGTATCAGGAAATGGATTTAATGAGATTTCTGTTCTTGGTACTAGGTACTATAGGTTCGATTCTAGAAAGCCCCAGAAAGGGTACTTTTTGTGTTTTGTACATTGCATGGATTTCCAGAATTTTTTTTTGCATTTTTCTAAAGCTTTATCTACCATATGTGGCATTTTCTAATAAGTTAAGTTCTTGAAACTTGAGGGATATATTTAGATTTGTAAGAAGCCACAAATGTCAATGTTGTTTAAAGAGGTTTGTTATATTAAAATAATTTTTTTTGTAGTGTTTATATTTTTCACGCCATGTAATGTGGTTGCTTATTTACTCTAATTGCTGGTAACTATTGATTTATATTGATGCTTTGTTTGGCAGTTATTCTTGGGTGGTCTTAGTGTTCGAGGTGTGCTATTACGTAGATGTGTGAAGCTGTGACGAAGGGCTAATAAATCCATCATCATATATTCTGGGATCTCTTCTTCTCCTCAAATTATTTCTGTACGACGCTGCTAGACAGTAAATGTCTGTTGCGTATGGCAGGGGGTGTATGAATACCTTAGCTAAAATACCCTGTACGGTATTTCCCAATAATGTGTTGTTTTGAAACCCAATGGATAGATTTAGATTTTTATGTCACCGCTAACTTCCAGATGCATGAGGTAGGAGGTGTATGGCAGGCACTGTATGGCATGTAGTGTATTGCAGCTGATGCATTTATTTCTTACCTAATATATCCTATGTGCTATTTTCCAAAACGGTTTTGTCTTTAAACCCAAAGGATGGATTTAGAACTGTAAGTCGCTGCAAATAGTTAGTGGCAGATGGCACAGGATGTATTATATGTATTATGTATTAACCCTTCAAGGCAGTCCACAATTTTGCACACTTAGACCCAATTTGCAGTATTTAAATTTTTTTAAACCGGCAGATTTTGCCTTCTCACAAACAATAATTTATATCATCATTAATTTTAATAATAAAATTCTGAAACATTTGTATGTTACAGTAAATTGTTAGTTCTTTAAAGAAAAAATGTACTTACGTCATATTCCAAGTGTTTACGTTCACATTGTCTTCTAATCTGCAGAAGTTGACTTTTAATATAATCTTTTGTTTCATAAAGTTTAAATCATTTTATCAAACAGAGATCTACGTTACACCAAAAGAGCACCAATAGGCAAGTGTCCCTAGCTGACACAACTCGCATCTTCATTGACGACTGGACTTCTTCCCAGTCGGTGGGATTTTTTCAATGAAGTGCCTTTCAACTAAGCGCCGTATACTAGGTGGAGTGTTGGATGGTTGCCTGGCAATTGGAGTGCTTGAGAGAGCATTGTACTTTGTGAGCAGTTGTTGAATTAGCAGAAGGCAAAAGCTAAGATAATCTTTCTTATTTTGATAACAATTGAATTGAATGTAACAGTGAAATAGCATAGTGAATGGAAACATTGCATAACTAAGGCATTACACACCTTTTGATCCACTCCACCTTCAATACAACGACTTATAAATACTTATACCACGATGTTCTTTGAAGCTCCCTGAATAGGAATCCCAATTAAAATCCTGTGACAATCTGCGACGCCGATTTATATACCGAATTTTTGATGGTGAGGCAAGAGTCACATTCCATGACAATCTCGGATATGAGAGGATATACGGACCAACACGCTTCTCAACGATAGATACGACATGAGCGATGTCTTTATTACCCCATAGAGAGATGGTCGCTGTCTTCCCGCAAAAACAATCTCAAAATGCCTTTGCTGGATATGTGTGTGTGTGTACATATATATATATATATATCCCTCACACTGCCACAGTTCATTGCCTCATCGGGGAGGAGGGGTGTAAACGGAGGTTGGAGGCGATGTATAGCTCAAGTTTAACCATGCTAAGAGGGCTTCAACAATATCTCTGGCCAAATAGTGAGAGTGGAACTCATCCATTCACCAACCGGCAGTGATACAGCCTAGTGAATCACTGTCTTTTACCCTCCAGGCGCAATTACAATTTATCATGATGAGCTTCTGTAATGGAAATTTATCCGGACGTAAAAGCACCACCCATTCGGATGTCCGGGAGGTGGTGGCATTACAGAGGTCCATCATGAAGAAAAGAAATAACCCCCTACACTTCGCAACCTACAACTGCCGCAGCTTGAAGAGCGAAGATCGACTCCTGGAATTGCTCAATGAAGCAGAGAAGATAAAGTGGGATGTCATCGGACTCAGTGAAGTAAGAAGAAAATCAGAAGAACTGGTTACACTCAAGGAAGAGCATATTTTCTATTATAGGGGAACAAAGGATGGAAGACTTGGAGGAGTTGGCTTCTTGATTAACAAGAAATGGAAAAATAATGTGGAGAAAATAGAAAGTGTATCTGACAGAATATGTAAGCTAATCCTAAGGATAAACAAGCGTTACTCTGTTCAGATTATCCAAGTTTATGCACCAACAGCAGCAAGCAGCGAAGAGGAAATTGAAAATTTCTACCAGACTCTCGGCAAGGAACATGACAAGGAAGATCACTATTATAAAATCATCATGGGCGATTTTAACGCTCGTGTAGGTCAGCAGGAAGCAGATGATGCTGTCACAGGAAAACATGGACTAGGACAGAGAAATGAACGAGGTCACCGCCTGGTAGATTTTGCAGAGTGCACCAATATGTACATAACAAACACATATTTCAAGAAGAATCCTACAAGGAAGTGGACTTGGAGAGGTCCTAATGGAGTAAAAAACGATATAGACTACATATTGGTTAACAAACTCTACCCAGTTACTAATTGTGAGGTACTAAACAACTTCAACAACGGAAGTGACCATAGGATAGTTAGATGCAGAATGAAGATTAACTTCAGAATGGAGCGAAAGAAGTTGGTCTCAAGCAGGAAACAGGGGGTAAGTATTAGAAAATTAGAAGAAAATAGGAAAGAGTTCCAGCTGCAACTTAGAAATAGGTTTTCAGCACTCCAAGAAGAAGAACTGGAAGCCAAAGTCATGGAAGTCGTGAAGGCAGCGGCAGAAGAAGCAGCAAGTACACCAAAAAGACCAGAGGATAAGAAGTTCAGTGACAGAACCAGGAAAATGATGAAACAGTGAAAGCAACTGAAGCACTCAGAGTTGCCAAAGGAAAATATCGAATATGTCGAGCTATGCAAGTCTATCAGAGTGGCGATGAAGGAAGATGTAAGGAATTTAAACGAAAGAATTGTACAAGAAGCTATAGAGAACAACAAGAGTATGAAGAGTGTCAGACGACGCCTAGCAATGGGAAAGAAACAAATCTTGGTCGTCCAGAAAGAAGATGGCACAACAACTTCCAATAGACAAGCAATACTGAGGACAGTAACTGAATACTTCACCAACTTATACAAGAAGACAGAAAATGTTGAAGAGGAAAACCAACTAGAAACACTAAACTCAGAAAATCCCCCCTCTATTCTCCTAGAAGAAGTAACAGAGGCTAAGAAGATGAAGAATGGAAAGGCAGGAGGAGCTGATGGAGTTTTAGAAGAATATCTGAAACTTGGTGTTACAGAAATTTCTCCTGTCCTAGCGCAGTTATTCACTAATTGCCTTAGACAAGGGAGAATTCCGAAGGAATGGAACTATGCAAAGATTGTCCTTTTGCACATGAAAGGAAGCAAGGATGATTTGAAGAACTACCGCCCCATAAGCCTCCTTCCTGTTATTTACAAAACGCTCATGAGAGTAATAGCTGCACGTCTGAAGACGTCCCTGGCAGCTGCCCAGCCTAGAGAACAAGCTGGATTTCGCAAGGGATTCAGCACTATGGACCGCATCCACACACTGCAAGAAATTATCAGTAGAACAAACGGATACGAGATGCCACTAGTACTCTGCTTTGTGGACTATGCCCAGTCTTTTGACACGGTAAGTACCTCCTCCACAGTGTAAGCACTGGGGAAAGAAGGGATAGATGCCAAGTACATCCAACTTTTACACAGCATCTACAAGGANGTAATATTCTTATGCAAAAGAGTACTTGGAGGGCTATCTTATATAATTTAATTTCTTCAAGATGAATAATGAATTAATTTTTACAATTCTCTTTTGTGCAAACTGTTACTATAAGGAACCATGAAAGAGGATCTCCACTTCTATTATGATCTGTAATTTACTTCATAACCAAAAACAAGGATATAATTAGCCAGACAAAATATTGACTTACAAAGCAATAAAATAATAAAAAAAGGGTGCTTTTCATGGTTGTACATTGCACGAATTTCCAAAAATTTCTTCTGCATTTTCCAATCAGATTGAGTCACTTTCTAAGGCTAAAAGAAAAACCTCACTGAGCCAGCAATCTTTTTGCCTAAAGTCGCCAACCTTACAGTAGAGAATAAATGAGACCTCCTGAGTATCATGGGTTCGATTCTAGAAAGTCCTAAAAATGGTACTTTCTGCAACTTTGTACATCACATGAGTTTTCATTGTTTGATTTGGCATTTTCTGTTAGACAAAAAGCATCACAGACCTGAGGAATGTTCTATTTAAAAACCCCAGCGAATACACACCAGGGATCACACTAGGGAATAACTTACTGTTCCTGAGTACCTTGGGTTCGATTCTAGAAGGCCCCAAAACTGGTACTTTTTGCGATTTTGTACATTGCGCAATTTCTCAAATATTTGTTTAGGGCATTTTCCGTTAACATAGATGGTTGATATTCACGGTATCGTTACAAGATATGGTTTTCTATTGCATGTAGTGAAGACAATTCCCCTGAAGGAGATTGGTTCTATGCACGACGTATCAAATTGTCATCAACAATGGCATATGGCAAGGGGTGTATTAACCCTTAAGCTGCGGGAAACGTACTTCTACGTTCTCCTAAGAGAACTGCGGGAAAAACATATTTCTATATTTGACCCACTCTTTCTTCCCCGTTCTTGTCCTTTCTCCTTTTATGGCCTCTCAATGAGACACCTAAAGGCTCACTCTTCTTTATTGTTCTAGATAGGGCAAATCCAAGGGATTTCACACCCAAAAATTTGCGGGAAACCCAAATTTAGTAATGCCTCTCTTTTATTTATCTTCGCTCTACTCCCGAGTGTTGGCTGCGTCCGAGTGCGTTCTACACATAGAGTAAATGTAGTTCTACTCGGTTACTTTATTTGCGACTATCATTATTTAAATAAGCATCGTTTTTATAAATGGAGATACTATGGATAGAGGAAGCTAGATTCCTCAAACTAAGAAGAAGAAAATATCCACAGAGGATGTCGTTCTGGAAATGTTGTTTCATTTCGATAGTGAGATCTCTGATACATCCAGTAGGTTGTGCGATAGTCAGCATAGCGCTATGCTTAGAAAATGTTTTAAAGGATTTTCACTACCTTAAAGAGTTTTAGACAATTACAATAAAATGTTCTAAATTATTTCTTCTGTACATATTTTTAACACAAACCCTATTCTTTTTTGAAATTTTGAAAAAAAAATTCTTCGATTTCTGAATAGCAGATTTACGAAATTAGTAATAATTGATAAAAATCAAGATATCTGTAAGTGTTTGCTGGTATCAAAATTATCAGCAAAGTGCTAGGAAAGTAAAGTCAACTGCTTATTCAAAAAAATGTTCTTATTAAATATGTTGTATATGATACCAAAAAATAATTTTTGAACAATAACCACTGACCCCACCCATAGGAAAAAGGTCGACCCGGATTATAAGGGATAACTACCTGCTAGGACTTGCCTGTGCCTCCAGTACCCCTGTTACTTTTCTCCAGCACACAGTTGTAGAAAAATCTGAGGATCCCTCAGCTAAAGGGTTAATGTCTTACCTGAGATACCCTAAATGGTATTTATGTATATGGTGTCGTCATTGTGTTATGTGTATGGTGTGTTTCCTAATATCTAATGGATAGATTGGGATTTGCTTGTCGCTGAAAACAGCCAGTGGAGTATGGAACATGGTGTAAGGCAGGCAGTGTATGGCATAAGGATAGTGCTGTATGGCAGGTGTATGGATAATGCTGTATGGCAGGCAGTGTTTGGCAGGTGATGTATTAAGGCAGTGTATGGCAGGCGGTATATTTATTCCTTACTTAATCTCTCCTATATGATATTTTCAAATTTTCGTGTTCCTTGAAACTAAAGGATAGATTTAGATTCGTACATCATTGCTAACATTCACTGGTATATGGCAAGGGGAATATGTATAATGCATTACCAAATCTTTCCTATATTAAGCTTGCAGTATGCAAGCAACTTTTATTTGTCTATTATCTATAGATACCTCCCTGGATATATATACGTATATAGGATACAAATTCTGAAGCTAAAAGGAAAGCCTGACTGAGATGGCCATTTTTTTGAGTAAAGACCCCTAGTTTGTCATTGAGGAAAAATAGACACATCAATCCTAGGTGTCATGGGTTCGAAGCTAGGGGGTAGCAAAAAGAGTATTTTTCCCAAAAGGATACAGGGTTTTTCAGAATTTATTGAGGCACTTCGCTTTAAGGTAGGGAATTGAAATTTTATTTGTAGTTAGAGGATGTGATTTTCTACCATGTACTGAAGAGACATCTCCCAAAATGATCCTAGGTTCGATGCTATGTCAGTGAAAAGAATTCAAGGGATTTAAATCCCAGGGACCAGGAAAATTAAAGGCATTTAATTCCTTATGTAAGTAGATTATGCATCTGCTCTGCACATCTTGTTGCCTGTTCCCTAGACTTATCCCATCTGTCTCAACCTTAGGTTGAAATGTGATTACTTTTTGACACAGGCTGATTGTCAAATTTTTCTTTCTTAGCAGTGGACAACATGATGCAGTTGCACATTTTTAATTTCATGCACTTCCTGAAATGAATTCTTCTTGAAACAATAGGAATAGTCAGAGATAACAAAAAGTATTAGACAACAATACCAAGTAATATGGACATTTCCTGGGGGAAAAAAAAGTTAAATCCAGTTAAAACAAGTTAAATCCAGCATGGAACTGTCTCATATTAGGTTGGAGAATTCCGGAAGTAGCTAGTTTCAGCTCACCGACCCATTACATTTATGCAACACTCAACGTTAAAGGGGTTGCATACCCTGTTTTCATATTGTAACAGCTGGAATCGGCTAGCACTATGATCATCTTGTGAAAAGGTGAAGTCAGTGAACAGGAGCACTTCTGGCAGAAGCTGATATAATTGGTAATTTCCGACTTATCCTTAGGAGGCCTATGACAAATGCATTCAAAACCAAATTTTACTTTGTTACTTGTATTAACGGTGCATTTCTTCACATTTGCTATCATTGTTAATAAGCACTTTCACGGTTCCTTGTATTTTTCACCTTTTCCCTGTTGCATTCTTTGATGTCAGAGAAAAACCTCTGGTCCTATGCACTTCCAAGTGTAGTTTGGAGAAGAAACTGAAGCAATCTTACATTGGCTTCATAACATTTATGTGTGTGGAGGTAATTGAAATTGAAGTTATGAAGCGTTACAGCCTTTGATGTGTATCTGAAATACATACATAAAGTGTGGTGGTTATTATTCATGGAGTAATTTGCTTTTCCAGTTCACTAGGATGTATGCGTTGTGGAATATGGATTAAGTTGGAAAATGTGGTGGCAAAATCCACCTCCAATTCAATCTAAGTGATGAATCTGGCGTTATGGGGGTACGAGGCAATAAGGGAGATCTGTGTTTGGCAAAGCTTGTCCCCAAGAAGAAGGACCAGGAAAGTCAGTGTTAATCCTGAAGAAAATTAATGCTACATCTGGTGTGTGTGCATTCATTTTTTAAATTTTGACCTACCTTGCATTTTTTTATCATTAATCAGTATGAAGGAAACTTTGTTATACTCACAAAGTGTTTAATGTTACAACCCGTTCATGATATGACTCGTATTAAACACCTTGTGGATATTACAAACTTTCCATGAAGTCCAGCCAAATAACATAAATTTTGTTGAACTTTTCAATCTTTCTAGTAGTAGGAAATTACAAGAAAATGTCAGTACCAATGCATTCACGAATTATCATTTTCATTACAGATTGTTACAGCAATTTCCTGAGGAAGAAGGGAAGACATGAAGGATTGGTGGAGATGAAAAAGAAAAAAAAAACGCAGTTACATCTGCTCTAAGATACAAGATTTGAACAGAATAAAAAAAAAGTTACCATAATATTTTATTTCATTATACCCCAAAAATCCTTCGTTGCATTCCTTGAATAGGCTACTGGAAGTCTGATCAAAGTTATTACATTTGATTCTCAGTGAAATAATATAAGAAGGGCTCCCAGATGGCCAAGTGGGCAACGCGTTCGACTCCTATGAAAGCGGTCCCGGGTTCGATTCCCGGTGGGAACCTATGTGCGAAATGACCTCAGCTGTCGAAGCACTTTTAGCAATACTACTACTACCAATAATATAAGAGCACTAATTGGTGTGAGCTAGAACAATGTAATATGAGTCAATATGGTTGGAAATGCCCACTAGAGATGAGGTAAAACAAGATAGTCCAACTTTGGTCATACAAGCTAGTTACAGGGTTGAAATAACAAGCCGAAAGTAAATAATACCAGGTAGTCCAAGTTAACTTCTTAGCTGTTTTTTTCCAGGGTTACTAAGACTATACTAGAAGACTAAGTGGAAAACTTCATTGACCTGGCATTTTTTTGTGTAAAGACCCCAAGTTTGTAACTAAGAAAGAATGGAGACATCGATCCTAAATATCATGAGTTCAATCCTAGGAAGCCTCAAAAAAGGTACTTTTCCCATTTAAAATGCATTGAGTGCATTTTTAAAAACTCGTTTAGGGTATTTTCCTTTATGATAGAAGGATGAAATTTTCGATATCTTTAGAAGATAGAGACTTCTATCTCACGCCCTAAAGATTTTTACCCTTGCGGTCACAGGTTCAATGCTAGGACACATCAAATTTTGCCCATAAGGGATACACAGGGCAACTTTTTCAAAATTTTTATTAGGGCACTAGCCGAAAAGCGAAATAGCCTAAATTTGGCATATAAATAGTATTTGTTGCTGTATTTCATTTTTAAGCTTAACAGCTGTCTAATTGATCCTTCATTCAACACCAGGGCAGATTAAATATTTCTCCATAAGAAATGTACAGGAAACTCAGAATATATTTTGAGCTACTTCCCAATGAAAATTCACCTTGAAACCACAGCAAGAATTAGGTGATTTTTTTTCTTGGAAGAAACTGACCATCTCACTAAGAAGTAAATGAGACATAGCTTCTAAGTATCTTGAGTTTGATCCTAGAAGGCCCCAAACATGCTTCAATTTGCAATTTTCTAAATTGCATGGGTTTTTAATGATCATCAAAAAAGACATCATACACCTGGTTTTTAGTGTGAAGACCCTAGTATCAGGAAATGGATTTAATGAGATTTCTGTTCTTGGTACTAGGTACTATAGGTTCGATTCTAGAAAGCCCCAGAAAGGGTACTTTTTGTGTTTTGTACATTGCATGGATTTCCAGAATTTTTTTTTGCATTTTTCTAAAGCTTTATCTACCATATGTGGCATTTTCTAATAAGTTAAGTTCTTGAAACTTGAGGGATATATTTAGATTTGTAAGAAGCCACAAATGTCAATGTTGTTTAAAGAGGTTTGTTATATTAAAATAATTTTTTTTGTAGTGTTTATATTTTTCACGCCATGTAATGTGGTTGCTTATTTACTCTAATTGCTGGTAACTATTGATTTATATTGATGCTTTGTTTGGCAGTTATTCTTGGGTGGTCTTAGTGTTCGAGGTGTGCTATTACGTAGATGTGTGAAGCTGTGACGAAGGGCTAATAAATCCATCATCATATATTCTGGGATCTCTTCTTCTCCTCAAATTATTTCTGTACGACGCTGCTAGACAGTAAATGTCTGTTGCGTATGGCAGGGGGTGTATGAATACCTTAGCTAAAATACCCTGTACGGTATTTCCCAATAATGTGTTGTTTTGAAACCCAATGGATAGATTTAGATTTTTATGTCACCGCTAACTTCCAGATGCATGAGGTAGGAGGTGTATGGCAGGCACTGTATGGCATGTAGTGTATTGCAGCTGATGCATTTATTTCTTACCTAATATATCCTATGTGCTATTTTCCAAAACGGTTTTGTCTTTAAACCCAAAGGATGGATTTAGAACTGTAAGTCGCTGCAAATAGTTAGTGGCAGATGGCACAGGATGTATTATATGTATTATGTATTAACCCTTCAAGGCAGTCCACAATTTTGCACACTTAGACCCAATTTGCAGTATTTAAATTTTTTTAAACCGGCAGATTTTGCCTTCTCACAAACAATAATTTATATCATTATTAATTTTAATAATAAAATTCTGAAACATTTGTATGTTACAGTAAATTGTTAGTTCTTTAAAGAAAAAATGTACTTACGTCATATTCCAAGTGTTTACGTTCACATTGTCTTCTAATCTGCAGAAGTTGACTTTTAATATAATCTTTTGTTTCATAAAGTTTAAATCATTTTATCAAACAGAGATCTACGTTACACCAAAAGAGCACCAATAGGCAAGTGTCCCTAGCTGACACAACTCGCATCTTCATTGACGACTGGACTTCTTCCCAGTCGGTGGGATTTTTTCAATGAAGTGCCTTTCAACTAAGCGCCGTATACTAGGTGGAGTGTTGGATGGTTGCCTGGCAATTGGAGTGCTTGAGAGAGCATTGTACTTTGTGAGCAGTTGTTGAATTAGCAGAAGGCAAAAGCTAAGATAATCTTTCTTATTTTGATAACAATTGAATTGAATGTAACAGTGAAATAGCATAGTGAATGGAAACATTGCATAACTAAGGCATTACACACCTTTTGATCCACTCCACCTTCAATACAACGACTTATAAATACTTATACCACGATGTTCTTTGAAGCTCCCTGAATAGGAATCCCAATTAAAATCCTGTGACAATCTGCGACGCCGATTTATATACCGAATTTTTGATGGTGAGGCAAGAGTCACATTCCATGACAATCTCGGATATGAGAGGATATACGGACCAACACGCTTCTCAACGATAGATACGACATGAGCGATGTCTTTATTACCCCATAGAGAGATGGTCGCTGTCTTCCCGCAAAAACAATCTCAAAATGCCTTTGCTGGATATGTGTGTGTGTGTACATATATATATATATATATCCCTCACACTGCCACAGTTCATTGCCTCATCGGGGAGGAGGGGTGTAAACGGAGGTTGGAGGCGATGTATAGCTCAAGTTTAACCATGCTAAGAGGGCTTCAACAATATCTCTGGCCAAATAGTGAGAGTGGAACTCATCCATTCACCAACCGGCAGTGATACAGCCTAGTGAATCACTGTCTTTTACCCTCCAGGCGCAATTACAATTTATCATGATGAGCTTCTGTAATGGAAATTTATCCGGACATAAAAGCACCACCCATTCTGATGTCTGGGAAGTGGTGGCATTACAGAGGTCCATCATGAAGAAAAGAAATAACCCCCTACACTTCACAACCTATAACTGCCGCAGCTTGAAGAGCGAAGATCGATTTTGGAGCTACTCAATGAAGCAGAGAAGATAAAATGGGATGTTATCGGACTAAGTGAAGTAAGAAGAAAATCAGAAGAACTCGTTACGCTCAAGTAAGAGCATATTTTCTATTATAGGGGAACAAAGGATGGAAAACTTGGAGGAGTTGGCTTCTTGATTAACAAGAAATGGAAAAATAATGTGGAGAAAATAGAAAGTGTATCTGACAGAATATGTAAGCTAAT
>KZ309083.1:252760-262828 GCA_000376725.2 Ladona fulva | reverse complement strand
TGACTTATATATATATATATGCAAATAGTGAAATCAACCTTGGACAGTTTTTTGACAAGAAAATTTTTAATAAATCAAAAACTCATTTGAGTTACAAAATTAGACAGGAATAATTGGCAGTAAACAAAGTACAATAAATAAAGAGTTGTACTTCAATATAAATCATACTCCCAGAAAGAAATATATCTATACCATTCACTTCCTTACATGAGGGAAAACTGTTTCAAGTTCTGAAAATGGATTTTATTGAGATGAAATACGAAAAGTCATTAGATAGTGATTGAACAATGATCTGCTTTAGTTTTACTTATGCTCAAAGCAATTTCCTCAGCCATAAAATACCTGCTTAAGATTGGCTTCTAAAATTCTAATAAAAAAAGAGATCAAAGATAACTAATCATGATTTATAATTAAAATTGAAAGAATTTTGGAATCCCTTATTTCCATTGAGTATTTACTGTTCTTTAATATTCATACCCTAGTAAACTATCAAGCATGCCTTTATTTTCATAAAAATTTTCTGTTATACTTAATCAATCAAACTGACATGTTTACATTTTGATATCAAAAACTGAATCAGGATTAAGATTTTAAAATGGAGTCAGTGCTTTAAGATTAATCTTTCATGATTAAAAGAGAATGAAAATGAAGGTTTCTACAAGATTGTATACTGTGCTATGGTTTATAAAAAAATCTGTTTTTTTAAGCAGAAATGAAAAATATAGGTATTTCTTATCCCTAACAACAAGTTTCAATAAACGTAAGGTTCCAAGGAAGAATGGACTTGAAAAAAGTCTGACGGGACCGGGAATCGAACCCGGGTCTCCCAATTGCCGGTCGGGTGCTCTGTCCGTTGAGCTAATCACATCGCTGTCTGCTTTGCATGCATTGTCCACGGACTTCAACCACTGGCGTGGACATGCCATAATGTTCAAGGATGAACTTCAAATATATCTTGCTGGTACTTAAATGAAAGGACAGTGTACATACATTCTTTAACGTCTGGTGCATCGAAAGATTCCCTGCCTTAACGTTTTAGAAATCGAACTAAAGGAATGATATAGAAATATTCTCCATATCGTATTCGAAAANTCGATTCCTGGTCCCGTCAGACTTTTTTCAAGTCCATTCTTCCTTGGGATTTTTCCTGGGTGCGCACCATCTTGCGCAAAGTCACCCTTACCCGTTTTCCAAACGTAAGGTTATTTCTAAAAACTTGCAGGGGTAAGTTTAGAGATCTGTAATCCTGTATTTTTTTCAAAGACTTCACAATTTTCCATGAAATGTATAGTATGACTGTAATTTCATTTGAATTAAAATACTTTTGCCACTTATACAAGTAACTTAAATTATGGTAAGACTTGAGACTTTTCCAGTAAACTGTCTGCTGAAGGAAGTCTTCTCAGGATAGTAACCGGTGGTTTTGTTTTGGGGATGGCCACTAACACAGCGGCCATCCCCAGGGTGAGTCAAAAACACTGGTATTGTACCACAAAAATACCCTGTTAGTATTCCAGGAAGACTTTCTTCAACTTAAAATATAATTTTAATGGTCAGCATGACAAGGATGGTATTTCCTAGAACATGGATTTGATAAACATGTTTTTAACAAGGAACATGGTATAAATAATAATTAGCAATCAGATAGTGGGTTTGAAAAGGTGGTATGATTTATTTTTGCCTTTTAATATGGATAAAGAACATCATCCAAGTATGGAAATAACTTTTTTCTTCAAAAAGCAAAGCAATTATTTTATGGCTAGGGAAGTTACCATGGTATAGAGCAGAAAACTATAGTACACCAATAATCACATTTGGGTTTATTTAAAATATCCTCACTTCAAACATTATAGGTACAACTTAGCAATAGCATGAAGGATAAACTTTTAAGATACATATTACATCACGAAGAATACAGAAATCAACATCATTAATTACACTGCACATATATCATTAGAGCTCTTTGTAAGATATTGGCGATCATATCAGCAACTCTATAGCGTTATCAATAATACCTTGTGGTGTTTAAAATTCACATAGTAAATAGCTCAATATAAATATCAGTATAATAAAAATAAGCTTGACCAGTGCATTTACATATTTTCAATCAGAAAGATTTCACAATAATTGATTATTTATCCTCAACCATATTTAATCCTTACTGAAACTTCTCAGTGAAAGTTTTCTACCCCATGCCTAGCATGCTGATTGATGGATTTTAACTCCTTTTTTAACTACGAGCGAAAATATACAGAAACCTACTTATTGAGTGTGCACAAAGTTATTTGTACATTTACGTTGGGGTTAACCTTCATCTACTGGGCCTTTCACAGATAAAATGACAATACAATCAGCTCCTTATGCCAGAAACATTATTTCAATAACTTACCAGTATGCTGAAATCCCTTATTAACTGTGAAAAAAATGATGAATAGAAATGATAGTTGGAAAGGTGCTTATTAACCTTGCATAAATAAATTTAATTAAATATATTTTATGCAACATTTGAAAAACTGACACTAAAAGGATGAGGGAAGTATTAATATGCTATAGCTAAATCACAAAAATCTCATAAGATGATATAGGGACACAGGCAAGAAGATAGAAAAGATATGATTCAGTGATTTAACATACATCTCAAACATGTGAAACAGTTGCACCATTGGAAAGATTCATAGTTTTCTGGAAAGAATTTGTGATATGAAAATATTTACACTAAAATTTGTTAAGTAGAGTGAATAGGATGACTGTAAGCATTGAGTGCAATTTTGAAATTTTTACATTTGTAAATAATAAAAAGAATGTGTTTTATATATAATATGACATGTGATTTCAACAGAAANTAACTGTACATCTGGCCCTTCTCTATCCACTGTTTCTAAAAAGTATTTTATAATATCTCTTTTCTTTTTAGGTTCCTTGTACAAGCCTTCAAAACTATTATTGTCAAACATAAGCAAAATAAGAAATGACAAAAGAATCACTTCTATTTTAATCCTTTATATAAATATGTTGGACACCATAGCTATTCTTTGTTAGATTATTCAATTTTTAATAAAATTAATGTGTGAGAAGGAATCAGTTCCATGCAGTTATTCCCTTGGAGGTTTCAAAAAGGGTAGTTAATAAAGGCAATTGCAAAAGAAGATTGCAGTACTACTTAGCTCCAATTTAAGAATTTGAAAAATACGATCATTTTAAAGTATCCCAAAGATCAGGGTCTAGTGGACCAGGTTTTTATATTGGATTTTTCCTATCATTCTTTTCATGTAAAATGATATTCCTAAACCTTAGAACAAGTGCCATTCATGTGGCCCCTGCTATGGCCTCCAGGTTTGGGACATGATGGGTATATACAAGATGATACACTGTGGAAACATGGATGAAAGATATATAACACCTACCTATATTAAAGCTTCTTCCTCAACATTTTAGATAGCAATATTTTACTTTTAAATATGGGAAAGCTCATGGTCCCCTAGTATCTTTCATAAACTGTTGAAATGTTTATTAAAATATTATTTCCAACATATTTCAACATTTTTATGGAGAAAATTGTGGTGCCTACAAATCCTTGAAATCAAATTGAAATAACAAAACAGTAATTTCAAGTCTATTAGCAATAAAATGTCTTGAGAGGTCAACCTTTCATCTTCATTTAGCAGTCTGAATCCAAACTTGCAGTAAATAATGAAACTATAAATTTCAGTGATATGCTGTGATATCTTTTCTTTTTATGAAAGTGAATTTGCATAAAGAAAGCAAAATATTTAAGACTTAATAAGACTTTNGTCGAACCTACGATCATTTTGGGAGCGGTCTTTTCAGTACGTGGAAGAAAATCACCTCCTGCACTTGCAGTTAAAATTTCAATTCCCTAGCTTTACGGGAAGTACCTGAAAAAAAAAAAATCTGAGGCAGAAGGAAGTGTCTCACGGAGCCGCCGATTTTTTTGCCGTAAAGTCCCGGGTTAGGACATCTATGAAAAAAGGGGACTTCCATTCTACGCATCATGGGTTCGATTCTAAGGGGCCCCAAAAAGGGCCATTTTCCCATAAGAATGCATTGAGTGCATTTTCAAAAATTCGTTTAGCGTAGTTAGCGCAAGGATAGAATGTTGAAATTTACGGAATCGTTAGAAAATTCTTTTATCTTCCGTTTGCCGCAAAAGATTTATCCCTGATGGCCCCAGGTTCGATGCTAGGTAAATTCTTAGTGCAAAACTTTCAAGAAATAATTTCGGTTACTTCCATGTAAGATAGAACGTTCAAATTCCCGTAATCGATAGAGCGCAAACACCTCTATAGTATACCAAGAGGTTTTTACCCTGAGGGTCCTAAGTTCGATGCTAGGTCAGTTTTTCATTCTGACGTTCATGAATTAATTCAGTGTATTTTCCGTTAAGATAGAAACTTGCAATTCACGGAGTTGTTAGAATGGATGATATTCTATCGTATGCCGTAAAGCTTTTTGCCCTAAAGGCCCAGGTTCGATCCCAGGACCATTCGAATGACAGAATTTTAAAAAATTCGTAACGGCATTTCCCGGTTGAAATTGAAAGGTTGAAATTCGCTACATCTATAGAAGATAGGGATTCCTATCGTATGCCGTAAGAATATCTGTCCTAATAGACCCAGGTTCGATGCTAGGACAAATCGTATGGACGTATTTTGAATAATTCGTTTAGGTTATTGTAGTAGGTGCATGGAACTCGGTGTATGGAAGGCGGACTGTTGCAGGTGGTATGTAATGCCATAGTTTAACTATCTTACATTAAGCTTGCAGTATGCAAGCAACTTTTACTCNAGATTAGGATTTTGTAGAATAGTTCCAAATTTTAATATTGAAATGGATTTCTATTAGCAAAGAGACTCAAATCAGGAATTAATCTATTATGTTCAATGATACAATTCATCCATAATACCTATTCATGCATAGAATACACAAAGGCACAAAGGTATTCTAAAATTTTGAACATCTATTTATGAATGAATATTTTGCATTTCATTACATCTTCTGCAAAACCCAGCCAATACTCTCTGCGTTAGAATAGCATGCAAATGATGTTATTGGTGTCATTCCCAGGTGTTTACTTTAAAAATACATCATCAGTAACTTGTAGTCCTAGGTATATTTCTTAATTTACACAGAAATATAATTTCAATCATTCATAATACCTAGAAAGTTTATGATATTGTATCCTAATTTCATTTCACTTGTTTATCATATGACCAATTTAATTTTGTGTTAATGCAACAAAAAAGAATGAAAATATATGAAAATAATTAATAGATCAATTTAGAATAAAGCTTGACTGCCATTTTCCATTATTGTAATGAAATAGACACTTCTGGGGAAGGATCTCACTAAAAATCCATTAGAACAGATTTAATCATGACTAAAAATATTGTCCTTGCATCATAGCAGACAATTAACAAGAGAAATATTAATTATTAATAGTCATATATACTATTTCGCTCACCAATAGATGGAATGCTCATGTGAGCTCCTGGATAAATCTCCTTGTCACTGAGGTTTTCATCAGTTTCTATGACCATCTGTCCCTGTGCATCCACTCTCATTCCTCCACGGCCCATCATTCCTCCTCTAGCACCATGAACTCTCATGTGAGGAGGTACTGCTGATCCTGGTGGTGGAGGACCATATCGATAATGTCCCTGGGGTACTCCCTGCTGAGGTTGCATTCCCATACCACCCATTGGACCTTGCTGCTGCTGCTGCTGTTGTTGTTGCTGCTGCTGCATTTGCATTGCTCTTTCTTCCTTTATCATCCGACGTTCTGCTTTCATTTGATCACTCGTTTCCTGAGATTAATAAAACACTCCTATGAAGTAATGAACCTTCTTATTCCTATTGCATACCAGAAAATGATTGAGAGAGTAAGAAGGTAGATTAATTTGATAAAAAGTGTATAAAAACATTATAAAGCTTAGTAATAACATTTTACTTCATGCATTTAAAAGTTGATCAAAACATATTCAGAAAGTAACTGTACATCTGGCCCTTCTCTATCCACTGTTTCTAAAAAGTATTTTATAATATCTCTTTTCTTTTTAGGTTCCTTGTACAAGCCTTCAAAACTATTATTGTCAAACATAAGCAAAATAAGAAATGACAAAAGAATCACTTCTATTTTAATCCTTTATATAAATATGTTGGACACCATAGCTATTCTTTGTTAGATTATTCAATTTTTAATAAAATTAATGTGTGAGAAGGAATCAGTTCCATGCAGTTATTCCCTTGGAGGTTTCAAAAAGGGTAGTTAATAAAGGCAATTGCAAAAGAAGATTGCAGTACTACTTAGCTCCAATTTAAGAATTTGAAAAATACGATCATTTTAAAGTATCCCAAAGATCAGGGTCTAGTGGACCAGGTTTTTATATTGGATTTTTCCTATCATTCTTTTCATGTAAAATGATATTCCTAAACCTTAGAACAAGTGCCATTCATGTGGCCCCTGCTATGGCCTCCAGGTTTGGGACATGATGGGTATATACAAGATGATACACTGTGATTCAAAATATTCACAGATTACAATAAAACTTGATGAAATGAGGAAGAATCTACAAAATAAAAATAGAACAAATCATTGAGAGAATGATAATAAGATATCAGTTTAAGAGGAGATGGAAAATTTTCATGTTTATGTTTCAGAACTAGGATATTTAGTACTGAAAAAGTTTTGATGGAAATATGCAGACACTGCTAAATGGCTTACAATCATAATCAGGAGACCTGAATACATGTGTAGACATGGAAAGGCAAGGATATAAGAAGGTATTGGGTAAAGAGGGAAGAGGAAGTAGAAATGAGAAAGATAAATGGTTACAACACATCTGTGAAAGAATTAGGTTGATGGCCTTTGTCTATGCAAAATGAACAACTGAAAATCGAAGTTAGGCAAGCACACAACGCACCTGCACTGCCATACATATAGCAACATTTTCCATCTATAGAAACATTTCCCATTTTCTTTCACAAACAACTTATTTTTTCGCTAAAATACTCTTAGATTTTCAGGGGCATTTATTTGCAGAACATCTTTTGAACAACACACTTGACTGACATTTAGAAATGTCAATCTATGCAGTGACAACTTGCAGGAATACCATGCGTAACATAACATTTGCTCAAATATTGGAGCTGGCAGTTGATGACAAATCAATGTGTGAATGCAAATAGCATCTTCACGTTTATTGAGGTCTCTATTTGATAACATCAATACAGGGACATTCTGAATCCTTTTTATAAAATTCTTCACTCGACGGAAGAAGTACACATCACACAGTTGGCAAAATGTTGTAAATTTTGGGGGGAATTAATGAACAAGTTGGTAAACCTAAATTGTTTACAAAAATTTCATCATAAATCGCCATGTCTATTTGGATATTCCAGGAATCGACAATCAATAGAAACTTGTAATCCTAAACGTAGTCTCTCATTATGATATGTAAGTAACCTTTATAAATTTCTGTGGTAAATTTTCCTGGTTTAGAGGATCTAACAAACACATTTTAAAATTATTCTGGGAGTTCTTTTTACCTCCTTTTGAACTCAAATACTAAAAGTACTAGGTCTAGTAAACAATGGAAAACTTCCAGGAGTAGTCTCCTGGACAAACTACACAAATACTGCGCCGTATATGCATGGGTAATTCTACTTAATTCTACTGGCCACGGTGGTGGAGTGGTTAGAGTGTTCACACACTAATACGTGTTCCAACCCCAAGGTCCCAGGTTCTAGTCCTGACTACTCGGATTTTTCCAGTTAGGGAATGGTCGTATGTGTTTGTCCTTTGTTACTGTTTGAAGCTCACCACTGTAATGTTCCGGTAAGTGGATGTTGGTGGGGGCATTTGGAATATAAATAAATAAATTAAGCTGCCAAAAACACCTCCATTTTTTTTACCGTATACTTAATGTTTGCCATACTTTAGCCTGATATTCACAATCAGTCTGGTCAGGTTACTTAATCCAAGTAAAATTCAGGAATTAAAGCAATGGTTTGTTGTTAAAACATTTCTGCTTCAGAGAGGATATCATCAAATGTGGAAATATCAATAATATCACTGACTACGTAATTTGTAATCTTACGTTGCTTTATACAATGTGTTCTTTTAAATCTATGGACCCAAGATTGCAAAGTGCTGAATTTTAATTCTTATGGTAAGAATAAAAGGGCCAAGTCAAAGACACTTGTAGTTAAGGCTAAGACTCCATAACCTATGTGTAACAATACAATAGATGCTGGAATACCTAAGTAATGTATAATTGAGTAAGAATTGACGAGGAAGGTAAAGAATGTCTGGAATGTAAGAAGATGAAATTTAATAGCCAAAAATAAGTTGTTTGTGACAAAAACGGGATAAATGTTTCCCTAGATGGAAGATGTTGCTATATGTATGGCAATGCACGTGGGTTAGGTGGTTGCCTAATTTAGAAGTTCAGTTGCAAATTTTGCATAAACAAAGGTGCATTGAGTTGAATAGCCGGACATGTGTCTGTTATTTTTGTGCAAGGAAGATGTCCTGAAAGTTCCTTATGAGTTCCACTAAATTTTGTATTTACAACTGCTTAAGAACTTCCATCTGATTGTGCAATTAAGCTGGATATATTTAAGACACTGCATTCCTTGAGCTAAGGAACTGCTTTAATGATAATTCATTGAATTAAAAGTTTCATCTAACTGCCAAACTAGTGACTCTAGAGGTATTCCATGTACTATTTATAGTAAAAAATTCAGTGATAAGGATGATGGACATCCAGCAATCCTTAAGCAAATAAAGTTGAAGAAGATTTAAAAACTGATAAGAAATTTTATTCATTTAGTCTTAAATTGAAAATGAAAGATTAAGGGCTTCTCTACAGATATTTTCAATTCCGAAAAATATATTCCTAAAAAGATTGGTATCATAATATATAATGGTATGAATACTCCATTGGCTTATAGAAGATGAAAATCTATATCTGTATTGTTTCAAATCAGTCTATTATAATTGTTGATATTGTTGTTTCTATAATGGAAACAGGAAGATCCCAATTACGTCCATTTTAATATTCTTTTTAACAAAATCAACTACTCCCTAACTGGAAGAATCAAACTATGTGGCACTTAAACCTTGGTGTTGGAGTGCTAACACTCAATCCACTCTGTCACCTTTGCTAGTTAGACAATATTTCATCCTCAATTTTCAACCATTCATGATGATCAGGACCACAAGCTTTGATTTTACTTTCATTTCTCCTTGGATTTTTTTCATAGCTTGAAATCATAGTATCATAAATAAAGTGCAAGAAAATCTTAAAGGAAAGTAATCTTTAATTCATGCTGTAGAATATTGTGCACATTGTCCTAGTTATAATTCAGGAAATACTTCTAACAAGAAATACTCCTGAGGAGAATTTATCATATGCATAGATATCAATAGGAAACTTTTCTACCATCCAATTAAAACTAATATGACTACATTTGAGTTTTATTAAATTTATCATTCCTGTAATTAAGGTTTAATTGTGATTTCAATCAATCAAATTTATTATATCAATCAATTAATATAATTATTTCTCTCTTCCTTAATTCTTGATTTGAATATTATTTCAAAAAAGTGAGACTAAAGTATTGCTGCTAATTAAAAATGCATTACTTCCATTTAAATTTTTCACTATAACCATGCTATCTTTTACATATTATGAACTACATATTAAATTAATCATCACTCATCCATTCAATGAACAACAAAATAAAGAAAATATGTTCACAATAATGAATAATGCTATATTGTTAACTGTTAATAAAATAATAAATAAAAAAAGACTGCATCATTATGTAAAATATAAGCTCTTTATTTAAGGAAGTTATTAGTTAATGTTATGATGAATACTTGTAACTTTATAATAAGAACCTGATTTTTACTTTTAAATTTCAGTTTCTTAAGTATATGAATGATTAAATTTAAATATAAATATCCAAAAATCATTTATTAATAGCTAAGCTTTTCTGTCACCCATGTCAGATCTTCCTCTTAGTCTATCACTGAATTAAAAT
>KZ309083.1:233527-249815 GCA_000376725.2 Ladona fulva | reverse complement strand
TTCTTGTATCGATTCGTTTTAGCATCTATTTCTCTGATCTTTCTCGCAGTGTCTGAACGGCCTATGTAACATGGGGGGCGCATTATGTCAGCTACATCATCTACGAACGTGCTTTCTCTAAATTTATCAAGGAGATTTAGTCTTTGTCTAAGCCTTCTATTTTCTAAAGATTCCCATCCTGCGTCCTGAAGCATTTGCGTTACACTCACTGTCTTGTCGTAACAATTCTTTACAAAACGTATCGCGGAACGTATTCTTTTCAAAATCGCGAGAATTTAGAGTAAATAAATGAAACTATTCTAACATTTTGAGGTTGTAAACAAATCGTCCCCATGACGACTAATTCCATTGTTGAATCCAAACTTAATCATTTCCTTACAAGAATACATTGGGAATTGAGGTCCATATAAAATGCATAGTAGGTATTAATGACAGACTTCAGGTAGATGAGGAGGAAGAAATTTTATGAGATTTTAGCATCTGCAGTGTCGAATAATTTGCATTGACGAATCGCAGGGACACACATACGACCATTGAATGTTTTATTAATCAGATCATTTCTGCCAACAGGATTTCAGAATGGTGGAACTTCTAAATATTCTTATCGTTGATTAAATCTAAATCTAAGTGTCTACCGTAAAATCCTATCTAATATTAAAATGTAATCAGAATGAATTGCCGAAAGATATGGAGACAGACTACAAAAGAAGGGAAATAGAATAAAAGGTTTTATTCCGACCATGGTAAAATGCTTTCTGTTCAAAATTGCGACAATTTCGATCAAATATAGTAGGTGGCTTTTCTAACGTTTTGAGAGGTTTGAGTTGTTCTTTAGTACAAATAGGACTACTATATTTATTTATATTTCCCCCGTTCAGATTAACGGGCACTACAGCTAGTGAATTATATTTCAACAACAGAGAGCAAATTCCAAAACTATTTTCGTCGAATTGATAAGGAATGACTTATCCCATGTATTGAAGTATTTGTTATTGAGACGCAGAAAAGGAGATCAAATTTTTCCTTTCGATAGAAAGCGGCAAATTTTCTTCATTTTCAGAAATCCTGTCGTTCCTTGGCTCGGGGACGATTCTTCAAGTGACGTCACGAATTTCCGGAACATGGATACCAAACATTAAACTATATGATTGTTCGAATAACGGAAGCGAAGTTGTCATTAAAAGCATTGGAAGATATTTTATTTTTTAATTGGAAATAAGACAATTGAGCGGTATATTTACGTAAACCACAGCCTCTCTGACATGTTGTACACAAAAATGTTTATGCTACATTCGTGCATTTCCTCATCTTAAACATTTCAGATATTTATTTATTCATTTCAATTTTCGCTGAAATATTACGGCGAATTGAAAAATATATACGAAAATACAAATGATTGTTTACACAGTGTAAAATCGGTTTTGTTGTAACGTGACTTCTAGAAATAATAACGGATAGCGAAAACCTCAGGGAAGTGACCTCAAATAATTAATAGTTAATATCAAAATAAGATGGGCAACGTATGACATGTGTGTATAACACTTGTAGTTTGAATACGACTGCCCAAGAACAATAAATTCGCATTTGATGCAAAGGCGAGATTTCCTTAAAAACTACTTTGGGAGAAGCGAAGATGTGAGAACCAGTTCAATCGGACAGTAAGGATTCTAAGAAAACAGATTCGTAAAGCTCAAATCACTCGCTATGCTTCACACAGATCAGACTCAGGACATTTCTTGAGTTGCGAAGATATTTCTATTGTTACATAGCGATATTAATCGCAATCGGCTACGTCATCATAGGTATGAAAATAATTCAATTCATAGAGCAATAAATATTTTAAATTTCCGATTAGAATCGAACAAATACTCGACTTTGCAGTATGCAAATTTGAAATTAGGAAGAAAAAAAATAAACATATATATATTTATTTATTTATTTACACACACATATACACGCACACACACATGGAAATATAGGTGTTTAAAGGCAGTTCACCTTCTTGTGGTACACTTTGGTCAGTGTCTTGTATGCAAACTAAATGAACTAGAACTTGCTGGTGACAATTGTTAGAATATCCTAATCATTGAAACAATAAAAATGGATTTTTGAAATAACTCAATAGGTCCTTCTCAGGACTAGTTGACTAGAAAACTTTGACTCAATCTGAAAGTTTGCCAACTAAATATAGAAGGCATTAGATTAGCTGCTTCATAAAATTTTTACAGAAAATGAGATTGGACTCATTGTAATTCAGGAAACTCAATGGGGGACAGGTAGCTCAAGGGGAAACATTCCTGGCTTTGACCTGCTAGGTGCCACACACCATATCATATAGTCTGATATGGATCATATGGTTCAGCTACCTATGTACCCACATCATAGAAACTGCAACCCTAATAATTACATCATCAATCAACAAAATCTATGAAGTAAGAGTTAAGGTTATGGATATTATTATCAATAATATAAACAAACCCCCTGCAGCCTTGCAGCCAATCCATCCATCCTCTCTCTCTGCAGGTGTTTATATAGGGGATTCCAACAGCCACCATGTTTAGTGGACATACAGAGAGAATGACCAAAATGGGGAAGATCTGACCAACTGGGTCTAAATTAACAACACCCATCTTTTAATTCTTTCATTTGATGCCTAGGACCACGGTACTTTTAGATCCGCATTCTGGAGACAAGATTACAACTCAGACCCCTACTTTGTCACAGCATGACAACAACTGGCTCCTTCTTGTACTTTGAAGGGCTCTCCCTGATTTTTTACACAGCCAACATTACCCTATCTTTCTAGAGATAGGACTGAGCATCTCCTTAATTCCCTTTTTCCCTCAACCACAGTAGAATTTTGGCAGGGCTGAATGGATGACTTATATAAGGGAACTTGACAAATGTCTTGACTGGATTCCTCCTACATACATTAACTACAAAAGATTTGCGAGAGCCGCTATCAGTACAGGAAAGATTGCATCCCTAGAGGATATGGAAAGTAACACAATCCTGGTTTGAGCAAAAGGACTGAGTAGCTTTACAAGCAATTTGTTGAGACTGGCAAACAAGAAACACCAGGCAAATTGCTTCATAGCTTGGATACCGCAAGGCATGAAAATTGGATGAACACTGTGGAAAATTTAGATTTTAAAAATTCTAGTAGAAAAGCATAGAATTTACTAAACAAATTGAGGTGTAGCTACTCAGATAAATGCTGACCAGAACCTCTCATATCTACAAATAGTATAACTTCTCACATTGTCAACTCCACAGATCCAAAGGCACACAAACTGAAGAAGGAATACACAGCTCTTAAATCCTCATATCCTTATATCACACTGCTTACAGAGCCTTTTAGCAATGAGGAATTTAAAACCTGGTAAGGCACTGAGCTTTGACAGCATCCATCCCTTATCAACTGCAGTACATAAGATGGAATGGCTTGCTTCTTTTCCAGCATCCTACAAGATGGCAAAATTCTCCATGTACCCAAGAATGCACAAATATCTTGAAACCAGGGAAAACCAGCAACACTTGGAAGAGCTACTGCCTGATAGCTTTACTGAGAATGAGAGGCTCACCTATAATAAAATTAGTCAAGTGGTCAAGTGGTTTCTGAGGTGTTCTCCAATGAACAGGCAGGTCTTTGGCCAAACAGAAGCTGGACTGACTAGGTTATATTATTGAAAACCTTTATAGAGGCAGGCTTCTAAAGGAAATTGAAGACATCTGTGGTTTTTGTTGACTTGCCAACAGTGTATGATAACCAGTGACCTGATGACCTTAGGAAAACAATTTCGTACGTGGAGACTACAGCCTAACATAACTATGACAGAGGCAGTCTGCTTCCATCTTACAAACAAAATGGCTTATAGTGAACTTCAAGTGCACCTTGAGGGCAACATACCCACAACAAATACTTGGAAGTCACCCTCACCCTGGACAGGATGCTATCTTTTAAACAACATCTTACAAATACCAAGGAAAAGATCAGCAATTGTAACAACCTCATCCAAACACTATGTGGCTCCATCTGGGGGCCATCTGCTTCCACATTGAGATGTTTAGCAATCAGTTTTGTCTACCCTGCAGTGGAATACTGAGCCACTATATAGTAGAAAAGTTCTCACACAAGCAAGATGGACACCTAATTAAACCAAACCATATGAATCATTACAAGCGTTATAAATTCTATTTCTACTTACAGGAATATATCAAGTTTGTGCCATGCAGATTTACACAAAACTTTCAGGACACCTTCCTTGCACAAAAATAACAGACACATGTCCGGCTATTCAACTCAATGCACCTTTGTTTATGCAAAATTTGCAACTGAACTTCTAAATTAGGCAACCACCTAACCCACGTGCATTGCCATACATATAGCAACATCTTCCATCTAGGGAAACATTTATCCCGTTTTTGTCACAAACAACTTATTTTTGGCTATTAAATTTCATCTTCTTACATTCCAGACATTCTTTACCTTCCTCGTCAATTCTTACTCAATTATACATTACTTAGGTATTCCAGCATCTATTGTATTGTTACACATAGGTTATGGAGTCTTAGCCTTAACTACAAGTGTCTTTGACTTGGCCCTTTTATTCTTACCATAAGAATTAAAATTCAGCACTTTGCAATCTTGGGTCCATAGATTTAAAAGAACACATTGTATAAAGCAACGTAAGATTACAAATTACGTAGTCAGTGATATTAGTGATATTTCCACATTTGATGATATCCTCTTGTTTTGTATCCAGGAAGTGCTCAAAATAATTTTCCTATAATCTGCAGAATGCATTCTTTACGGAAAAAATTGAGTGTTATAGGGCTTCTGGGATTGAAGCTATGACAGCTATGATCGATGTCTCACTTTTCTTCAGGGTTTCCCGTTGGTACTGATACCACATTAAATGGCCAAGTCAAAGACACTTGCAGCTAAGGCTGAGACTCCATAACGTACGTTTAACAATACAATTGTTTGCCAGCGTTGCCACCTGGCCAAATGGCCAAATTGCAATGCAGTTCTTAATAAATAAATAAACAATGGATACTGGAGTACCTACCTAACATACATTTGAATAAATGTTGACCTGGAAGGTAAAAGATGTCTGGAAGGTAAGAAGACGAAATTTAATAGCGGAAAAATAAGTTGTTTGTAAAAGGAAACGGGATGTTTCACTAGATGGAAAATTTTTGCTATATGTATGGCAGTGCAGGTTCATTGCATGGTTGCCTAACTTCGATTTTCAGTTGTTAATTTTGCATAAACAAAGGCGCATTGAGTTTAATGGCCGGATATGTGTCTGTTATTTTTGCACAGGGAAGGTGTGCTGAAAGTTTTGTTTAAATCTGCCTGATGTGTGCCTTGTTAGTAAATGCCCATATTGAGCAATACTGCACTGCCTCACCTATGACGTGCTCTGGTTAATGAAGACTGGAAAATCATAAACATGCCCCAAATACCAGCACATCGAGATACTGAAGTTCTCCAATTAAATTGGCTCCACTCCTTCATCCACCATTTACATTAACTAGATCCCTCCATAACAACCACTTTCTTTATTTTGGTAGAGAATGAGAGTAGAATGGGAGCCTCATTCGCCCCTTACTATTAAGGATTAACTTGCATCAGCAAGGCTCCATCTGGATTCGACCATCCCCATAAGCTATTGGAAACTATAAACAGGATATGCATAAGCTATGGAAAGTGCACAAACACACTTCACAAATGGGGGATGCTAATGTCTCCAAGTTGTAACTGTGGCACAGATAAGCAGTCCACCATATTTAGCAAGATTGTTCCCTGAGAGCTTATCCAGGTCAACTTGACAACCTCCTGAATGTGACAGAAGAAACGGTCAATTATATATGTAGTTTGGATGTTTGTTTTTAACCGTATTCTGTTTTATCTTACATAATATCTTTTTTATACATTCTCTTCTTTCCNAACTAAATGTATTCTCGTGCAAAACTTTCAAGAAATTATTTCGCATATTTCTAGGTAAGATAGAACGTTCTAATTCACGTCATCGATAGAGCGCAAACACCTCTATAGTATACCTAGAGGTTTTTACCCTGAGGGTCCTTAGTTCGATGCTAGGGCAGTTTTTCTGTCTGAAGTTCGATTCTAGGAGGCCCCAAAAAAGGTACTTTTCCCGTTTAAATGCATTGAGTGCATTTTCAAAATTTCGTTTAGCGTATTTTTCATATAGACAGAACGTTGAAATTTACGGAGTCATTAGAAAGTGATTTTATCTTCCGTTTGCCGCAAGAACTTTATCCCTAATGGCCCCAGGTTCGATGCTAGGTAATATCTTACTGCAAAATTTTCAAAAATTCATTTAGGGTTTTTCCCAGTAAGATAGAAAGTTGAAATTCAGGTCTTCGATAGAGAATGTACAAATCTATCTTATACCCAAAGGTTTTTACCCTGCTGGGGTAAAGTTTTAGTTCTCCTCCTTAGTTCGATGCTAGGGCAATTCGTATGTCCGAAGTTCAAGAATTCATTTAGGGTACTTTACGTTAAGATAGAAAGTCGAAATTCATGGTGTTCTTAGTATAGATAGATGTCTATCGTATTCCGTAAAGTATTTTGCCCTATGCACCTATGTTCGATGTTTTATGTCCGAATTTTCAAAAATTCGTTATTGTATTTCCCAGTAAGGTAGAATGTTGAAATTCGCAGCATTGATAGAGGATGTAGTTTCTATCATATTCCGTAAAGATTTTCTTCCTAATAGACCCAGGTTCGATGCTAGGACAATTCTTATGCACGTATTAGGAATATTTTAGAGTGTTGGAGGTGGTGCATAATGCTTTAGTTAATCTATCTTACATTAAGCTCGTATATCTCTTTATATAGACCCTTCTCCGGATATATATATNGTAGTGACAAACTTATCGAAAAGCTTCCTACGGTATTCAAGTCTTCTATCACTAAGCGAGTTCCATCCGAGGGATTCTATCATTGCCGAAACACTGCTGTCAAATCTGAAATCTCCCTTAATGAACCTAGCTGCCCTACGTTGAACCATCTCAAGATGGGATGTTAATCCTACTTTGAGAGGATCCAAAATCGCAAAGCAATACTCAAGGAGAGGACGAATCAGGGAAAAGTACGCTATTTCCTTTACACTCGATGAGCAGCCCCTCAGAATTCTATTGGCTAAACTTTGCATCCTATTAGCTTTACCTACTATGCTTTGAATATGCTCTTTGAAGGAAAAACTTCTTCCTGGGTTTATTCCTTGGTTTTTATGATGCCTCACAAACTCCAACGGATATCCTGAAATATTATAGGGTGTGCAGGTACCCTTGGCGGAACGCGTAAAAGTCATCGCTACGCACTTCTTTACGTTCAAGTCAAGCTGCCAGTCACTGCACCAACATGAAATAATGTTCAAATCATTCTGCAAAAAACCAATGTCATCCGGAGTTACGATCTCTCTGTAAATAACAGTATCATCGGCGAATAGACTAACCTTACATCTAACATTATCCACCACATCATTAATATAAATTAGGAACAAAATCGGACCTAATACACTACCCTGCAGAACACTGGATGTGACACAAACCTCATCTGATAAAATTCTGTCCAACGCAACTCGCTGCGATCTGTTTGCTAAAAATGATTTTATCCAATCAACAACTTGTTTGTTTATCCCGTAAGCAATCAACTTATGGATTATTTTTACATGCGATACTCTGTCAAAAGCTTTTCTAAAATCTAGAAATACAGCATCTGTACTGGTTCCCTTATCAGCTGCTTCACCTAAGTTGTTGACAAAAAGGGCTAACTGGGTACCGCATGACCTACCCTTATGAAAACCGTGTTGACATTTACTAATTGCCTTATCACCTAGAAAACGCATAATTGAACTGGCAATAATATGTTCAATTATTTAACAGAAGATTGATGTTANTGATACAAAATAGCAATTCAGCCTCATATAGACAACTTTTAGCTTGATTTCTATTATCACTTTCAAGAATATTCCCAACTTAACTCTGAAAATTCTGTATTCTTTCACAAGAATCTCTAAATCTAATGCAATAACTTATCTCTCCATTAGTATGGTTTCTGTTTCATGCCAACTAAAACAAACATCTGGTTCTGTTCTTAAGAACCTTATGTTTCCCCTGATTGGTTTGCAAAATACAACTAGTAGAGATTTCTGGGGATAATAATTATTTTTATAATAATCTGATCTTATTTCCCTTTATGATTGACTAATGAAATGATTATGAGAACCATTCGTATAATTATCTAAGCAAAATCAAGAAAGTTAAGAAGTATGTTCTTATAATGATTAAGAAGAAAAGGAATTCAATTCAAAATTATAAATTTTATAATAAAACATAACATTATTTTCTGCCTGAAAATATGATCTACTTACAAGTTCATTAATACAAGAAAGCTTTTACTTTAGTGCTCAGATGCCAAGAGAAAATCGTAACAGGAGATGAAGAACTGATTAACAGGTTGAAATAGTAATGGAGATATTAGTTATTGACTCTGTGTGTTCATGGGATTTTGGAAACAATTTACACAAAAATATGCCATTTGTTATAGCTAGGTTTGATTAGACTTATTAGCATGCAATAAACTTCATATATAGTACTTTAAATATATTAACCCACTGAAATCATTTCTTTTTACCTCCACATTTTCTGACATCTCTTCCTCTGGCTCCTCTGCAATGTCAGACAATTCTGAAGGTCTGTCATCCAAGTCCCTCTCATCAGGAAGCTGGGACACATGCAAGCATCCACAAGTACAGCCATGTTCACCCATGCCCACACACACATTTCATATCAATAGCTTTAAAAGCATTACTTAGTTATAAAATAAAAAGCAATAAGAATAAAAAGCAAAAAAAAAAGAAAATATTAAATCAAAAGATTACATTTGTCTAAACAAATCATCATTAATGAACTTAAAAAATGAAGAGCATTCTTTTGTTTGATTCTAAATAGCCAAGAAAACATAAATGTTAAAAAAATCAAAATATTACTCAATGAACATCAGTACTCCAAAATTTATAGTAACTGAAATCTAAAACCAATTTTTCATGCATTTACCAAATTAAAAAATAATTTGCTCTATTATTAATTTGGGTGAAAAGGTTTTAAATGATTAGGTGACATAACCATCAATGAAACAATTAATAAAACTTCACTTTATGTCTGAAATTCACTTCTCATAAGTATCTAAATGGAAGTAAAAAAGATTTTTTCTAAATTCTATCATTCTGTAATCAGCGGAATAACTAATCAAAGATACCATGATAGACTAGCTCAATTGGCAATAACTTTCCATTATAGTCAATATAGAGTAATGAAACATCAAATTTTACAGTAACTCAGCAAGTACCCAACACTGATGATGAATAAATATCTATGGCTGAAAATAACAACAAGGAATCAATCAATTCACTTGTAAATAACAGGAGAGCCACATATCTGTTTAACAATTTCTTCAATTATCAGGAAATTAGAGTAAATGAAACATTAAAACATTACACAATTTCTGAACATTGTGCACTCATGGAAAATAATCCAAGGTATTTAAAGGATAAAAAAATCATACATCAAAAGTTATCACTATTAAGACAAGGATATATTAATCAAAGTAAAATTCCATTATCTCTCCTTAGATGAACTTTAATTATTCTCACTCCTACAAATCTGCAAGTTACTCTGATCAGTATTGGTATGTGATATTAATCTTATGTCTGGTTTGATTTCTGGAATCGGAACATCTAACTCAGTGCTTCTATAGAATGGCTACTAGAATTAGAAAGATCAATATTTTGATTGAATTTCTGATATAAACGGAAACACAAGAACTGTAGGGAAAGTTTTCAAGATTTATCCATTTTAACTGTTTAAAAGAGAAGGGAATATACAATGATGAACCAATTCATAAATACAAGATGCAAAGGTGAACACTTGTATGACAACAGAAAGTTTGCTTGAGAGTAAGATCATCACTACGAAAGACTTGAAAGTTTCCATCCTTAATGAAATCTCTATTGGTAGCCAAATTTTTAGAAGATTGCATGAAACATTTATATCCTAATGTCATGTGGTAGCTGGAGCTACTAGTCTTTGAGTTGAAACTTTAGTGACTATTGTGCCTTTATGAAAAGAGCCACTGACCAGGCAATTTTTTGACCTATAGGTCCCAACCATCACACATGAGAGGAAAAAAGAAATCTATCTAGATGCCATGTGTTTGATCCTGGAAGGACCCAAAAACAAATTTTAAATCTGCCCTGTGTATCTTAATTGGGGGAAATTTGAACACCTAGCATTGAACCCAGGGTCATTTCAAGGTCCATTCAAATTATATTTCAGAAGTACTTTTAGTACCTTTGCCCTAGGTTTCAAGGCTACTTCATATCAGAAAGTACCTCAAATTAATATCTGCATTTTCTATACATTTCACATGGAGGAATATTTAACCTGTCCTGGCATAGAACCATGGATGGATATGGTAGGGGACAACCTTTAATATGAATCATAGTCATGAATACCATTCAAATGCCAAGGTAGCCCTTTATCATTTCAAAAAGTGGCCCAGAAAAATATATAAAACCCTGTGTATGGGTGAAATTTGAGCCATCCTAGCATTGAACCCTTAAAGAAGATACCACTAACATAGAAAGTTGACATTCATATTAATATTATTAAACCAAGTTATTCACCAATGCATGATGAAAATATATCCCAGAATGACCTTGGGTTAAATTTTAGTATCGTTCAAATTTTGCCCATTTAAAATACATGGGACAAGCATAGGTGTAGTCGCCATGGGGGCCTTGCCCCCCCTGGAACATTTAGTCAAATGAAAAATTATAAGACAATATCAATAGGTTATAATAGTACTGCATGCCAAGAAAGTATATTTGAATCGTGGTGTGAAGACTCCATCTTATTGGTCCATGATGAGATTGCTCTCTAGTGAACGAATGGGGAACTGGCGATTCAAAAAACTCAAAGAATGTTGGAGGTTGGATTTAGCTGATTTAGCGGGAAAGTTCTAGAACCTTTTGTTCCCTATTTATGCGCTGCAATCAGTGGGATGAATCAGTTGAGTGAGTTGACGCATTTGAGATAGGTCAGATTGTAACCCAGTAGCAATAGTAATCTGAAATGGATATTAGAAACTTTTTCAGCACTAAAGGTATGTATCTATATTATTTTAATTTGAGTCAATAATTTGCAAAACCTAATAAATCTAATTAAAGCAACCTAATACATTCAGGAAATGCAAATACTGTTTTTTACTCATAATAGTGATTTTAATGTTATCATTATTATTGAAACTTTAAGAAAACTTGTACAATACTATATAAGGAAATAATAATAGGTACACCACACCCCAATAATTTGAAATAATGATTTAATGTTGTAATTTGCTATTTTTGCAACAGTTTTACTTAATTAGATCTGCTTAACCCCTTCCCTGATGTGCCCAAGATATCTTGGGCATAACGCATGTGTGCTCCCTGACACACCTAACATATCTCCAGCAAGACTACTTTTTCCCTTGTCATCGCATCACTCCCTAGTTTTCTCGTGCTTCACCCTTATTTTGGTATGCCACCATGGCGGAATAGTGTGTTGTAATAATTTCACTGCTACATTGAAAATTTCAATAAAATATCTATCTTCATCATTGACATTAATTAAACAAACATGTTTTTACGATTTGCTAAATGTTTCATTCCTGTTACTTCCACATTATTGACAATATCCAAATCAGAAAAAAAATATTTATCATTTATATTGCTATAAATAGGAGGTAACTTTTGTAAGAAGTAGAATTTCTACAGAATAATTTTTTCTTGCAGTCTGCATACGTCTTCCCTATAATAACACCAGATATATCAGAAGATAAAACTAAATGACAATATAAACGGTAGATAATTAAATGATATAATACTTAATTATCCTACATTACATCCTTACATATGTTTCAATTTGGTGTACTGCCCAAGAAACTTTGCAACTTCAATTCATTCTGAAAAACTTAGACATACATAAAACGGGTGCTACTTATCTCACTAGCACAGCCATACACAGCATGCACTATCAAAAGATCCTTCAGCACCTAATACAGGATGAAAACTTTGTTACAGCGAGCAACAATGGAACATTGGCTTGTATTTATGATGATTGAGCATAAAAAGAGGATTATAGCAGCTAAAAATAAATTTGAGAAAGAAGTTTCATCAAGTATAGCCAGAACTCTCATAGGCTAGTGCAGAAATAAGATTTAGATAACTTTGAATTAGCATTGCTAATTACTTTAAGCATTTTCAAATGTTCAAGTAAAACCATTTTTTTATCTAAAAACGGTACCTTTTTTTTGCACAGAAATCATTTTGAGGAAATTCCTGTAATTCTTGAAACTTAAAACCATAGGGTATCATAGAAAACTACACTTTATAACATCCTTGGTATAAAACCAGAATGGTTCAGTGTATTTGTGTGAGAGTATGAGCCTTAGAGACGAGGCAGAGCAGAAGAGGAGAACCGAGGATGGCGATACACAAAATGTACTCATACACAATTTTTGGTCAATCAAATAAGGTGGACAATTGGCTAAAGGGGGTTGAAGTGCATCTAGAACTGAAAAATTTCATCTTATAAGTGTATGGCAGAGCATTTTAAGATGTATTTTTATTGTGTTATAGGGACAGGGACCAAAAGAACGTATGAAGCAAGAGCACTTAAAACAGGTTTTTCTATATTTATCCAGACTGGGAGAAATTTTCTTACCAGAATCAAGGAACATAAACAATGTTTTAAAAATAATAACACCCATTATTCACATTTTGCAAAATACCTCTTAGAAAAAGAACCCTTTTCGGACTTCTCCCGACAAATATTGCATAAATACCGTTAAGGCCCCAAACTTGATATTCTTGAAGAGCTAGAAGTTTTAAGTTAGAAAATAAATTTAAACTTACAAATATCCACTAATTTTCAATTTCTTCTTCTCTTCTGTCATTAGTCAACTTTCTACCTACCCTTTCACCAACCCTGTCTTTTGTTCCATTACACTCTTCATAAGGACTGCCTATATGTTCGCTTCTGAGCAAACCTCACATAACAAAGTTTTTCATACATAATTGGTAGAATTCCATAAAGTAATCGCTATTTCAATCAATATATTAGTTATTCTGGCAACTGCGTCAACAGTTTGAATTCATCAGCTATTTTTGTCGTATTTGCTCTGGAAGAAACTTCAAGCGGGAAAGTTTCGGAGAACATAGTGAATTTATTTTCTGTGCAAATGCAAAACCTCTATGCTCATAAATAAAGTAAGAAAAACGAATTTTATTTGGGGGGTAACGCATTACATGGCATGACCCGCGATCGTTTTGCTGGAGATGGCATACATACGATTGGGTGCCTTCTCGTCGTATTTTTGTCAGCATTTCGGACAAAGAGAGCGTCTTTCTTTATTACTTCATTTGGTCATGTTTCACTCTATGATGAAGCTGTTTATTACCAGACTGACAATTTGGTATGAATAACGAATTCTTTAACTGCAATGATTCACATACAGCGATTGCTAAACAGCCTAGCAAAATCTCTGCCAATTGCTTATTCCATATGTTTGCAATTTGAGTTATCAACTAAAGAGGCATATTATAATATACACTGTAAAGAATGAGGGAAACAAGTGATGAAAATTTCACAAAGGAAACTTTGCGAGTGGGCTGGAATCTGAAGAACCTATCCAAGAGACCAATTTTCATTTCTTCGACTTCAGAATTCGAAAATTTTCAGTGTTTTGCAAGAGACTATATATGATCATCCAATTCATAATTGACAAATGTATACCAAAAAGCCATAAAAGACAGATGTCCCTCCTAGGGAAAGTTTATTTATAGAATCTAAAATGGTAGATAGCGAAAGAAGCTACAGGGATTTAGGGATATCATTGTTTTTATACCCCTTGCCCTACATCACTGGCAACTTTTAGGATCAATATGTATACTTTGTTATTTATTTCAATTTCATATCTTTATTTCAGTTTTTAATAACACAATTAATTCGATAAGCATATTTTATCTTAATAAGCCAAGATAATAATAATACTTATTACAAGCCAATAATAGTTGTTATCTATCCGGTAAATAAATTATTCATCGAAGGTGATGTTTTCAAAGCAAATTCGTTGTACGCTGGTATGTGAAAAAGGTACTGAAGACTGCCATAAGAATCACCTCAAATTTTTTCATATTATAGCAGATAAGCTGGTGGTGAATAGAATTCAGCTTTGAGAAGAAACATTACAAGGGTGTCTTGTAATTACGTGTGCTTTCCGGATGCAAAAAATCTCAGTTTGACCAACACTTATTCATGCACTGATATTGCCTTTCTCATATTAGTTTAAAATTACAGGTCCCATCGATTCTACAATAAGCTCAATTTCACTACTTGCCAGTCTGCAAAAATTTCTAAACCTAGACCTTTATTAACGCTTGGTCAGTTCTGGAAGCATGCCTTCTTTCAATCCCCTTTTCTTTTTGTAATTCTTCCTCGTTTTAGAATAAGTTAGAGTGACTTCAGCTGCTGCAAAGATGTCGTCTCTAGTGAGACGATATCTTGACTGCTCTCAGGAATTCATACAGTGGACAGGGATTGGAAAGATCTCAAGATCAATCTCGGTGAGAAGCTCACCTCGTTGCCGCTCGCTCACGTGAGTAGTTATAGCTAAAACCAGCTCTCAAGTGGATCACCACCTGATATATAGTGACTCTCAAGAGTTATTCAATTCTCAAGTGGATTGTCACCTAAATGCTGTTTTGATTTATATGCAAGTAAAATGTGTTTTACTAGACGAATGTAAGAATAATGCATCGATCACATTGAGGTGATGCACGATACGTGATATATCGTTAGTGATGCATAATTATTGATGGTTCACTGGTGGGGTTCACACAAGAATGATATGATTTGGGCGACAAATAGGTGGCAAGGGTTCCGCTATCAGTTTTCCAGTTGTAATCTCGAATTCAATGATAAGGAAGTGGTTGTTGTGGTGTACTTGTAGGTGAATGGAATTACAAGAAGGAACTGCTTTGCAATTCTATATATTCACTTGATTGGTATTGCTGTTGCATATCGCAAGGAAAGTTTCGATTCATCACACTTTCATGCATGAATTTCAGCACTAAGATACTGAGGAAATCTCGAAAAACGTAGCTAATGAGTTTGAAGTCTTTAATGAGGAGTTAAATTCTATGAATAAACATTGCCGTTATTAAACACAAAGAAAATACTCCCTTGTCACACTCAATGAAAAGCGGAGATAACTCTAAATGTTACTGATCATAAATAAATCACGAACAACCCTAAATGTTAATTCTCCGAAAACTGACTTTGAGATTTTTGGGTAAGTCTGCCGTATGGCATATCCTAGACCACCTTAGTTCAAAGATCTTATTGTTAGTTCACAGAGGCTCCATTTGTCATACAGAAAAATATATATATAACAAAGGGAGCCTCTCTCTGAAGATACATACTTCCTATCCCATAGTTCGAAGTTGGTATATAAATTCAGTAGAACGGATAAACAAAGGTGGAAATGTAAATAATTATTCTAGTTGGCCACTCTCAAAAAGGATGAACTCCTCAGCACAATTGCTTTCATAACCAAAATTGTACTATAAACCTTTACTGTAGAATGAAAGTTTTCGAAAATGATTATCACCAAATTTATTTCTCTATGCAAAAGTGTGCGCCGTTTCCCCTTAATAAAATACCCAGGGCCATAAGATTAACGTTGTATTTTCAATACGTTGGAAGGAGTATATAAGATAAGAAGGCTCCAGGTCCTAGCCATGCCGTACCCTTCCTTCTCACCAAGTGAGAAAGAAGAAGGTGCCATTGTCTATCTATCTATTGAAGATAAGATGTGATAAAAAGTGATATCAAAATGTCCTATAAGTTTATCCCTCTATAAGATTACTCTATGGTAATATTCAAGATTATATATATGTGATAAATTTTAGCATAAAGAATCTTAGCAACTAGTTTCTCAATTAGTTTGTTATATTCTCAATTAACTGTGTATTATATGAGTATTGAATATATACTTGTGTATTATATATGAGTATTGAATGTATGTGTGTCTTGTAAAAATTTCGATTGAAAGGAAAATTAATACTGTAAAAATATGTAAGATAATATGATAAACTTTTTAAAATTAAAATTTATAATACTCATGTAATAATGTATACCTTAATGCTAT
>KZ309083.1:192515-207144 GCA_000376725.2 Ladona fulva | reverse complement strand
AACTTCTATTAACAAACAGAAAATGTTTCAAACTATAATGCTGCCACCTGGCTAGAAAGCCAATTTGCAGTGTGAAATATAAATTAATTAATAAATAATTTTATTTATAATCTAAATCAGATTTACTCTATTCAGCATTGAGGTTTTTTATCCTACTGATCACCATCTTCTCTGGACATAAATTTTATTCAACAAAGAAGAATCTGTGCATATTGTGTAGACATTGGGTAGCAACTGTAGAAAGCCTTCGTCCCTATGCAAGAATCAAAAACGCTGTTTGAGAACAAATTCCCAGTTCATATGCCCGGCCCATGCAGATCTCTAGTCTCTGAACCTAGTATCCTCTGAACCTCTGAATCTAGTATCTGCATTCTCAAGGGAAAGAATGCAGATATATTAATGGATGGTGAATTTAAGAGTAACTAGAAAATTTTTGCAACCTTACGGTAAAATTCCATGAGCTTTTCTTTCTATTGAGGCAATTCTCGAGTAATAACTGCTGAACTATGTTTCACATTAGCAAAGTTGTACGGACGATCCAGTTAATTTCTTCTTGTAATTCACCTACAAGTACGCCATAACAATGTCTTCCTTATCGTTTGAGTTTGCGACTGGAAAACTGACAGTGGGGCTCTTGCCACCTACTTATTGCCCAAATCATATTGTTAAGGCTATGATAGAAGCACTCTGGTGGAAATTACTCCAGGCGAGAAGATTTTTGAAAAATTCATCGGTTCAGAGTTTTATGGTAAGTACAAGAATATTTCTCATAAAAATGTCTTTGCAAGATATTGATGCCATCTCATTCTTGTTTAGTCCAAATAAGGATAGTAACATATANTGACATTCCATTTTTGGTAGATTATAACCCAATAAATATAATAATTAAAGCTACAAAACAACATATTCATACAGTTTAAACTTTACAGCTTTTAAAGAAAGACTGAATCAAAAGAAATTAAAATACAGGTCAACGTAATCCTTAGTATTATACAACTAGTATCATAAATTATTCTAATTAAGGGTCTTTACCAATTTCTGAAACTGAGTTAACTTGTCTTTATCAGATGAGTGTCTTTATCAGAAAGTTCTGATTGCATAATCACTTAATCATCACACTACATTGTCTAAGTTTGTACCTTGACGCAGATATATTTGCTATCACTTACAATGTATCACTCAAAGTAATCTTTCTTTAAAAGCTGTCAAGTCTAGTTCTAGTCTAGTCTGTATGCTTCTCTGAAAATAAATGCTCAAAGTGAGTGGTCCTTTAAACACAGCAGAGAAGCAGGCACTGTTTTAATTCTACCTCTTACAAAATACCTACCATATAAAAAATAAAGAAAATTTTCATTATATGGTTAAAGGCTGGTGCAACTTGTATTTCTGTGGTATTCAGTGTTTATTCAATGCCAAACTTGACTTTCCATAACAGAAAGTCTGACATTATCACTAAATAGCAGAGGCCTGAGTGAACATGAATCCTGAGACTTTGGAGCTCCAAGTGTCCTTCAGTAAGAAGGAAAATGCTAAGGGAAATGCCATGCCATCTTTCACAGATAAGGCATGAAAAAATTTATATCAAATCCTCCCATATGGTCAACTCTCTATAAGATTATTCTATGGTCATATCAATTGCCTCCATATTTTAAAGGATCAATAAAATTAACCCTTTAGCTGCGGAACCCTCAGATTTTTCTACATCTGTGTGCGGAAGAAAAGTAACAGGAGTACTGGAGGCTCAGGCAAGTCCTAGCAGGTAGTTATCCCTTATAATCCGGGTCGACCTTTTTCCTATGGGTGTGGTCAGTGGTTATTGGTTTGAAATTGTGGCTGGTATCATATNATTAATATTTTTCTAAAGCTTACTACTAACTTACACAATGCCCTCTGTATTTTTACTTATTAATTTGAAAATAAAGTCATTAAAACATTTATCAATGTTCTCAAAATTTTCTGGATCAAGGACATATAATTTGTTACAGTATTGTTTATAAAGAAACTATTTCTCAGATTTTTGCATAATATTAATATTTCATTATTGATATTTAAAGTTAGCAAATACAAAAGTAAAGTTAAATGAACAGCAACAAAATTAGAATCCCTCTATTTTTCAGGATGACTATGGTTATTTCTTTCAGTAATAATACCTGTTGGACTGTCAACATCTGTAACTTTCTTTCCATCAGCATAAACTGCATATCCAGTAACTGGGGCACCATTAGATATACCGGATCCAGAGGAGTTGCTCATTGTTACAGGTAACCATGTAACAAGAAGAGTGCCATCTTGTGGACCTGCCTCCACCTGGATGTCAACAGGAGGGTCTGGCAGACCTGCGGTTGGCGGTCTCAAATCATCACCTCTGTTTAAGTTATTTAAGCCTAATCCCTTCCCTTTTCAACTACATCTAGCCCCTCATAGAAATAGAAGTTAGCTGGAAAAGTTTTTCTTACCAATGGAAAGGTTATTTTTGTATATAAATTATTACCAGGTGAATCTATTTAAAATGAACTTAAATACATGCTTGATTTTTGTATAGAATATATTAGGAGCATAGTTATGAAAATATAAAATAACAAAAGTCACCTATGACCTAAGATATATTAAAATTTGATTAAAAGGAAGATTTATTTTACAAAAATAATACATTAGCAATTACATAAGATTTAAGTAAGATGTCTACTGTACATAAATAAATTGCTAGAGCAAAAAATCATCTAAAGTTTGAATTATGAATTATACAATAATTATGAATTTGAATATGAACTATACTTAGTTTCAACAATTTTCAATTTTGATGCAGCACATTTTATTCTTTCATTGGTAAGAGATGCCAATGAAAGATAATTTTATCAATATTTTATCAAATGAAAAATTTTCTATTCAAAAGTTAGAAAACCTTTCCAGCATAACCTTTTACAACTCATCTAAATCCATAAAAGTAATACATTAACTTTGCTTTAAAGGCTACATATATACATCAAAGATGTTATATGGAAATATTAGCATGAAACACATAAAATTGCTGGGTGTGACTACAATGTTTTGAAATACATATTAAAGGAGCATCTATGGATTAAATTACAATATTTCAATGAAGTAAGGATACATAAATAATTATTTGAATTACAAAAAATATGGCCTTAAGCAAGGTTAATATTTACTATTTTTTCTATACTCTGAACTAGATAACTTGGATTGGAGTGGAAATATGTCATTCAAAAGTGTTAGCTATTAAATTTTAAGAAATAAAATTCCCTATCCTAGTAATAATTCTTCATGAACTGCATTGGAATATAAGTGCTAGATGAAATTATAAATGCCCTTTATCCACTTTATTGGAGAAGCAGAAGAGCTCCTATTAAATTTCAACGCAGCCAGCTGACCTTTCTAATGGCTCTCAAGCTTTATTTGAAAACCAAGTTCAATAAATAATTCAGATTCTTTCTATATAAATGCACTTTGATTAAAGTTGTATTAATCAAGACTTCTCTTACTCATTACTGATGACTAGAAATACACTTAAAATACTTTCACCTTCTTTTTCAACCACCTAAAATTTTTTATACTATTATTTGTGTGACTTTTGATCTCATTATTTTTCCAATTTGAAATATTCAAATAACTAGAATGATCCTTGTTCATTACTAATAAAAAAGTATCTGCATCCTAAAGATCGCCTATTCCATATTTTCAGTTATATTGTCATTATTATGATTTATCCTTTGACCATACTCACCTTAATGTGTAATCTCAACCTTGGCTAATTATAACTAATACAATTACTGCTATTTTAATTTTAAACAAATAAATTTTTAAATTTAATATAAATTATCATTCAAAATTTTTTCTTATCCAAACACATGAATACATTTAAATACTCTCAAAATGGCTTACAAAAGTCTTCATTTTACTAGAATAAATTTTTTGCAGAAAATTGGAGACTGCAATTAAGGATGCATTGGTTGAAGACCTTTCTCTTCAAGACCATTGGCATTTTCGACTTCAGAATATGGGCATTCCTTCCTAAGGCACTCCAGCCTAGTTTCATTCTTCGATTGAATTCGTTTCTTTTCAGAATTGTTCGGGAATTAGTCGTTACGATGCATTCAGGATTAGATATGTTTATTTTACCTCTGTTAATCCTTATCAATGTAAAATATCTTAAGAAGCNTGGGATATCAGGGACAACCAACAAAGTATTCTCCTAAAATTAACTATTTTTATAAAGAATTTTACTGACTCTGTAATCAGGACTAAAATATGAAATAATAATCTACAAGAAATTAATTCAGTTCGCTCTCGATTATCCATGCTAATTTCTTTTACTGTGAGCTTCTGAAATAGTAGGTAAGTGTTAACAGTTTTCTTGATATCTTTTTAATTGCAGTCCTTACAATTTTGGCTGCTATGACATCCCAGTAATCAAAACCATTTCCCCTTTGCAATTCAGCAAAGTTTCAATGCAGAGCTGAACTATTTTTAATAATACCGCCCTTCCTCTCTACAATACTACTGCACGAGCTATTTGAGGGACCAAAATCATTATTTGAAATAACAGTGAACTTCAGCAGTTTACTTTTCATCTTAATTATATAACAAATTGTTTTTAATCCAATATCATATTCATTTGTCAATTTCAGTTCACTAGTAGCAAAATAAGTAAAATAGTAGCATTGCAAAATATATAGTCTCACAAGTCAGGCCATCTAATAATCAGAATGATAAAACAAGAGGATAACAACTATCTGGCAAAGGGCAAAAATTTATATAGGATCACAGTTATTGAATGATATGCCATTTTTTACTGCTACAAATAATGCAATATAAATGGTTATTTATTTATTTTTATAAATTTATTATGGCCAAATACCTAGTGTTTTCTGAATGATAAAACTGAAATTTTTTATATTGCATGCTTAGATATTCACTAGTCTTAGAGAAAGTAGAACTGTCTGAGCTAATGATCATGGAAAAAAGCCAGTAAAGTATAGGTAGTACTAAATTCCTTAAATTAAAACATTAATTACTGTTCTTGGCAATTAAATATATACGAGTTTATCAAATAAATCAAAATTTCAATGTTTTTATCATCTTTACAATAGGAATAATACCATTAAAACAATGAGATACATGAAGGAGAGAATAGCATGGATAATCTGCAAACCAGATAACTAAAACACATATAATTAAGAGTTTACTGTTTTTAGGAGATTCAAAATTCAAATTGACCATAATGATACTGGGCTAACAATTCCTGAATTGAAGGAAGACAGCAATTAGTATGATAGCAGTCAGATGATTATCAATCTACTTGTTGTTCTAATACTATGTATCTCAAGAGGAAATGTCTTTTCTCAATAGGGAAGCTGCATGAGAAACCAATTAGTTTCTTTAAAAATAGGTAGAAATATCTCTTAACGTTTTACTATTATCTTCCAATTAATCAGTTATACAGAATAATAAATGGCTTATAAATATCATCCAAATCATTAATAAGTCACTGCTGATTATAGTATAAAAAATCTCATTATTAATTTAGAATAAATGCTATACATTTCATTTTGTCAAATTAACACTTGTTCTTTAATGTTCACAATTACTTAAGCAGTTAGTAAAACTATTACACAATGTTTTATAAGTTTAGATGCTCACACAGCCAAAGAATTTAAAATTAAAATTTGACTCTTTGATGTAATTAAAAACTACAGCATATAAAATCAATGGTCTTGACATTTTCTTCTCTGGAATTCCCTTTGACCTTTTCTACCTCCAGCTAAAGAATTTAATTTTGAAGGTAAAGATTCTTTTTTTAATATGTCATTATAAACAGTTTGTATTCTTTCCTCAACTGCCAGAAAACTTCTGCTTCAAAATTTCAATATTTTTATAATTATGAAGTGACTGTTAGAAGATATAATCTGCTAATGTTAAAATTTCTCATAGTGTCTGGCTTGCGCATGTCCACTATTGTTTGTATTTTGTTCAGTGTTGCTCTTGTAAGAGAAATAAAAAAACTTCCTCGTTCACTACTATGTGTGATGCGTGATATTAAAATACCAGGATTAATATCTCTAAGCATCCAGAAAAATACTTAAAAACTACAACAAAATAACGACAGGTTGTGGGCTCAGAGGCTTTAAAGGATTTGAAAAACAAAAAAAAAAACTAAGAAGTACAACAAGAATTGAAATTAAATACTGTACATGCCATAGTGAGCAACAAAGACATCAAAAGAAGAACTGGAATCTGTGCCAAAACTTATCGACACTGCTACATATCCGCTTTGGGAATTTGAGATAAGGATTCTGTTTGAAGCAAAGCGGCTGATGAGCATGATAGATGGAACAAGTACTCTGGAACAGTGTAGCATGGACGAGAAAAAGAAGAGGGAATGGATTACTAAGGACGCTAATGCCAAGATAATCATCCTCAGAAAATAGATCCAACAGTGAAATTTCATATTATAACTTCAAAACAGCAAAGGATATGTTTGAAAAACCTTCCAATGTCTACAAGAGAGATATGGAGGAAATAAAAAATCAGCTAATTGCAGAATTCATCAAGTATGAATACAACAAGTCAGTCGATGTTATGACCAATATTGCAGCATTACAAACACTCGCATTCAGAAGGAATAGCCTAAAACTTACTGTAGATGATACAGTGTTAATGACAAAGATATTGATGATCTTGCCTGATCAATTTAAACATTTTGGAAGTGCCTGGGATTCAACGGCTGAAGATAAGAAAACACAAGAGAATTTACGAGCAAGATTACTCAAAGAAGAGGAGAAACTGAAAAAAAAACTCTCAAAGTCAAGACGAAAAAGTTACATTCAAAGCATTCAAGTTCAAAAGTATGTGCAACCACTGTGGTAAACAGGGACATCGCAAGTTTGAGTGAAGATCAACTCCTGAAAACAATAAACAGCAAAGACCTCATTGAGAGCAAAGACAATATAAAGATATTCAGAAAAATTAACAAACATTTAAGCATTGTAAGAAGTCTGACAAAGATGGACGTAATGTAGAAGAATGCTGGCAAGGAAAAAAGTTCCCAACAAGCAAATTCTGCAAGGAAGTTAATCATCCTCAGGACAAATGAAGATGGAAATATGAACATGAAAACAGATACAGAGAAAGCCAAAAAGACAACAAAAGAAAGGTGGCATACTTAACCTATCTGACAGAAAATGAAAGGAAGTGTGCAAAGCTCAGGTCAGAACCTGATTACACATTTGTGGCAGATACAGGTGCAACAGGACATTTTGTCAAAGATGAATATACCCTGACTGATTCCAAGGAAATAGAAGAAACAAAAATAGGAGTAGCCAAAAAGGGACAAAATCTTACTTCAAATCTCTCTGGAAAAGTGGAATCCAAAGAAGTTACTCTCACCAATGTCTTACACTTACCTGGTTTGAGCAGAGATCTACTATCTATAAATGCAGTAACTGAAAACAATGGTATTGCTATCTTTGATGATGAAACAGTAAAAGTGGTCCATAATGGCAAGATAGCCATTGTAGAAGGTGAAATAGTGATAGAAGGAAAGAAAACAAAACAAGGACTGTGGGAGATTGATATGAAGAATCAGAAATGTTGTGAAACAATGCTAACCCAAAGAGAAAGCATCATTAACTGGCACAAAAAGATGGGCCATATCAATTTCAATGATCTAAGAAAAATACCTGATCTGTATGATGGAGTAGACAAAGATTTCAAGAGATACAACAGCCAAGAAGAAATATGTGAATCTTGTATCTTAAGCAAGAAAACCAGAAATCCATTTTCACAAGAAAGGACTAGAGCCACTAGACCTCTGGAGATCCTGCATACATATGTCTGTGGAAAAATAACCTCAGAAACATATGACAAAGAAGGATACTTTCTAACTGTACTGGATGATTACACACATTTTCTGAAAATATATATTCTTCACGCAAAGGATGAAACAGAAGAATAACTCAAAGAATACATCCATGAAGCAGAAGCCCATTTCAACCCTAAAACTGAAAGAATAAGGTCTGACAATGGAGGATAATTCAGAAGCAATGAATTCAAGCTTTGGTGCAAACAAAGAGGTATTGTGATTGATTACACAACAAGAGACACTCCTCAACAGAATGGTAAAGCAGAACAAGTGAATCTAACCCTAATGAACAAGGTTTGATCAATGTTACATGGATCCAAGCTGGATAACAAATTTTGGGGATTTGCGGCACTAACTGCAGCATATCTGTTTAAAAGAAGTGCTACCAAGTCTGTGAATACAACACCATATGAGATGTGGAATGGAAGAAGACCAAATCTATCAGGGCTGGAAGAATTTGGACAAATTGTGTATACCAAAAATCTTGGAAACCAAAGAAAACTTTATCCTAAAAGTCAAAAGGGAATATTCATAGGCTATTCAGTACATGGATATAGAATTTAAAATCCATATAGCAGAAGGGTCTATGTATCAAGAGACGTCACATTTACTAACAAGTTTCAAGAAGAGATGTCAAAAGAACCATCTCTGAAGGTGGAAAATGCAGACAGGAGAAAATGAAAAACAAGAAAATCATGAAGATGGAGAAAATATACAAGATAGAGAAACAGAAAAAATCAAGGAATACATCAAGAATAGCAAGTAAGAAGAAATCTGAGAGACAGAAAACTACTGAAAAAACCAGAAAAATTTAAAGACTATGATCTTGTTTTTGAATCAGAAGACACTGAAGAAGATACAGATCATGAAGCATGTTTCCCTTACTCCCAATGCATCAATAAACCTGACAAAGAAGAGTGGAAAAAGGCAATGGAAGATGAAAAAAGAAGCCTCCTGAAGAACGATATATGGAAACCAATAAAGAAAGAAGATGCAAGAGGAAAAGAAATCATATCAAGTAGATGGCTTCTGAAAAAGAAAGATGATGGACACTACAAAGCTGGTCTAGTTGCAAGAGGATTTGAGCAGTCAGGTGATATAGATTTTCAAGAAATATTTAGCCCAGTAGTGGATACAAATTCTCTTTATTTGCTCTTGGCTATCGCAGCAGAAAAGAACTATCACATACAAACATTTGACGTAAAAACAGCTTTTCTATATGGCAAACTGGATAAGTCTATTTTTATGAAGTTGCCAGAAGGATTTGAAGATCAAGGTGAAGTGGTTATTTTGTTAAAAGCAATCTATGGTTTAAAACAGTCACCACTGAAGTGGAATCAAAGGCTGACCTAGTTTCTTAAAAAACAAAATATGATTCAACTTAAGACTGATCAATGCATTTTTAAAGATGCTCAAAGTGTAATGTTCCTAGCTATACATGTTGATGATAGACTCATAGTAGGACAGAACCTTGAAAGAATCAAAAGGCTGATGAATAAACTCCAAAGAGAATTTGAAATGACAATTAATGAAAATCTAGATACATACTTAGGAATACAGATTGCGGAGACAGAAGAAAAACTATTTCTACACCAAGAGAATTATGCAAGAAAAATACTGGCGAGGTACAACATGGAGGACTGCAAAATCATGAAAATACCAATGGATTCAGGAAGACAAGACTCAGAAGATAAAATTCACTCTAATTTTGAGTACTGTAATGCTGTGGGAAGCTTATTATATCTATCCTCGAAAACAAGACCAGATATAGCCTACAGTGTCAATTACGCTAGTAGAAAAGTGGAGAATCCAACAACTACGGACATTGCAAATGTAAAGAGGACACTCAGATACATTCAAAGTACAAAGAAGACTGGTATCTTTTACAAGAAAATCAAAGATGGAAAACCAAATGAAAAATATCAGCTTAGAGCCTAATGTAATGCTGATTATGCTGGTGATATCAAGGATGGAAAAAGCACATCAGGATACATCATTATGTACAATGAAGCACCAATAGCGTGGAGTTCAAGGAAGCAGCAAATAGTTGCCACATCAACAGCTGAAGCAGAATATATATCAGCTGCAGAGTGTACAAAGGAAGTAATGTTTCTTAAAGAGTTTACTTTCTGAATTGATTGGAGAAGATGCTGAAACTGTCCTCCAGATGAAAGAACAAAGAGCTATCTTGGAAATGGACAACCAATGTGCTATTAAACTTATCAAGTCTGGACAGCTAAATAAGAGAACAAAACACATTGCTGTGAGATATCACTTCATATCTGAGCTCTACCATGAAGGATTATTCGACTGGAAATACTACCCCTCAAACAAGCAGTTGGCTGACATATTGACTAAACCTTTTGGAACTGACAAATTTCCTAAAATAAGGGACATGTTCATGACGATAAGATAAATCAAAAAATACATATAAAGAAAAATATTAATNCAGTTGGCTGACATATTGACTAAACCACTTGGAAATGACAAATTTCCTAAAATAAGGGACATGTTCATGGTAATAAGATAAATTGAAAAATACTAACTACATTTTTCTCTTTTCAGAAATTGAAACATCTATTATCCAACAACCAATATTCCAATTCAACTATTCCCTTATACTTAATTAAACTTCTTGTTTTTGTTTAAATTATCAAATTATATTCCTTATTGGTTGAAGAAAAATTTTATCATTGAGGGAGTGTGTTAGAAAATATAATCTGCTAATGTTAAAATTTCTCATAGTGTCTGGCTTGTGCGTGTGCACTATCATTTGTATTTTGTTCTGTGTTGCTCTTGTAAGAGAAATAAAAAACTATGTGTGATATTAAAATACAAGGATTAATAAGTCTAAGCATCTGGTAAAATACTTAAAGACCACAACAAAATAATGACAGTGACAAACTAAATGATTATTTTAGCTATGATTATAGGATATAACAACCTGCCTTGTAAAATTTTTTATAAAAAACATGAGGAACTGGTATCTCATAAAATAATATAATTGCAAATATTATTTCATTTCTATGCATTGTTTTTATCCTGATAAATAAAATCTTTAAAAGAGGATATAATATAACTCATAGAAAATGTGCCATTATCAGTTAAATGTTTTAGTCTACTACCAAATATACTTTTATGTTAATCATTCCTTTAATATTGATTAATGTAAAAAAGCATGCGTCACATTCATCACAGATATGAGTTCAATTTTTAGCACAACAAACTTATTTCTTGTTGTTCAGATATGGTGGATAAATGGCATTTTATTATTTTTTAAATAAAAACTTTACTTAAGCTACTGCAAAATAAATTTACTGTCCTAATAAAAAACTGGACAAAGATATTAATCTAATCTGGAGAGCTGCTCCAAACTATTGATTTAAGATGATTATTTTCAAATGGAATCAAATATAAGCATAATGATTTATAATTAAAAATAGATAATTTATAAAAAGTTTTACAATAATCAACTAATGGTACATATTCATCGCATCTTACCTTTTCATCATCCGCAAATCAATTCAAATAAGCAACACAATAACATTAACATGCTGTGAAACACTGAAAACTCTACATTTGTGCAAAATCTAATTCAAGTCCATAATAGGAGCTATTTTATTTGTGCTAGAGATACTAAATATGATATATTAGAAGTAAATTACTCTAAAATGCAAATATTACTTTTGAAGTTAAATACCAATTGAAAGCATTTAATTGTAATAACTTCTTTGCATTAGTAAAAATGTCAAGAAATTGCCTAATCAACACTTTATAAATGATTACCAGCAGCCAATGTTTTGTATAAAAAAAATAAAAATAAAATACTAGTCTCTAAAACAGTGCATCCTAATGCTGACAAGCTCTCACAGTAAATGATAATGAATTAGTGTAATTACACATGCTATCAGATAACAGGGAATCACTTCACAAATTGTACAAGTAATACAGTTCATTAATAATTACCAAATAATTAAAAAAGGAAAATTGTATCACCTTTACAGCCTTTCCATGCAAGCACATAAATACAAGAAAAAAAGTATGAATGCAATGTTCTAGAGAGCAGCTAAAAAGCTTTATCATTAGACAACTTAGGGCTAAGGGTAGGAAACATTTTGTAATTTACACTGTCAAATTTTAATTTGGGAAGGCCCAGAGGACTGATATACAAAATGTGTGAAAATTTTCCAAGTATTTAGCTTATCCAGTCTTTACACTAAGAATTAAATAATTTAATAATGCTTCATTTCAATCACCTATTTAATGGGCCATTTATTTTCAGAATCTTCACATTTCCATTTAATTCAGAGTTATATGGGATTTGCTATAATTTGGAAAGTGTGTCACTAAAATATGTTTCTTTCCAAAGAAATTCAAGAAAAAGCAGTTCAAACTTAATAAGAATGAAAGCTACCATAAGTAAGCAGATTCAATTATCAATGACAAGTTTTGCATTAAAAACTTAAGTATCTCAAACAGCTTGTTGCCAAAATGAATTAACATTATCAAAATGTTGAATTTAATTTATAGGATAGTTAGCTTATTAGAAATTACTCATTTTACACTTCTTATCTAAACCTAATTTAACTAACACTAGCATTGACTTTTTCAGGGAATAAAAATTTATAACAAAGACAGAGGATTTCAAGAATATTAAATGCATATTAAAAGTTCAATAGACAACTATTTAATACCTTTTGGCAGAGTACGGAAGTCAATATGACAGGATAGACGTTCAACATGCTGACTGCTTTTCTCATCAAAATATGGACCACGAATATTTTTGGCACGTACAGTTACTCTGTATGTTGTATTAGGTGCCAAACCTGGAAATTTATGTTTTGATGTCAATGTTTTTCACACAAACTAAAATTGATGGCACAGATGAATATTAGCTGAAATTAGGATGTTCTTAATTAATGGAAATATAGCTCCTATTGAATAAATTAAAATGAAGACTTCCATCAAAATCAAACAGCTTAACCTCTCAAGCATGATTTAAAAAAGACTTCAATAGAAACATTTATAGTTTGATTAAATCTATACAAAATTTGAAGTATAGTATATATACCAATTTATTAAATTTTGTTCAAGTCTTTCACCATACGTGTCAATTACTTTAAATGACATATGTTGTTCTACATTCTTGAGAGGTTAGTTTATAAACCTTACACTGCAATTCAATAGCTTTCTACTACAATGAAATCCTTGAAATAGATAGCTTGAGTTAGTTGCTGATGATATGAAAATATAAACCAGTGTTTTTCTCATTAAAGGCATTTACTCGCCATCTCTTTTATTTAAAATTTACAGTGGTTTTATCATTCAATTTATAAAATAAATTTTAAATTAGCTCAACTTACCAGTGATTGTATGCCGGTAAACTCCAGCCTTGACTGTGCGCACCTCAACGTTGTTCACACACACAACATGCTGATAGTTGCTGTTGCTAGGCATCCATGATATGACAGCAGATGTTGATGTGACATTTGTTGCCTTGACGCATGATGGAGCTAGAGCCACATCCTTACCAATCAGCATGGTACATGCAGCATCTCGAGATGTCCTCCGATTTGGTGTGATTGAGCGGACACTGATGCGATGAGGCTGCAAACACCCCCAGCACAAGCACACACCCATCCATGCACACACACACACAAACAAAAATGAGGATGCAAAACATGGGATGCGTAATAAATGTCCAAAGGAGTTATACTCAATATTGGACATCTCACTATGTAATTAGTTGATTTCAATAGAGAAATTCTAAATTCATGTAAGTACATAACTTATGTCTGTCTAAACTATGGTTTGAGAAAAACAAATAAGAAAACCTTTTATTATCATAAGATTAGCATAATTGATATCAGGTCAATGCTTTCACATAATTTTTCTTTGCATATACCATGTTGGCACAAGAAATTTCGATACTTGTTACACATGTGGGTATAGGATGAATTTTCGATATGATATGATGTATGATCACTGAATGCTTGGCTCTGTTTTAGGTAAGTTTATCATTACTACTATTTATACTGATTATTAATCACATGATTATAGATGACCAAATAATAAATTTCATATTGTAATATTTTACTGTGCATCATATTCATATAATTTGTGGGATATTTAAAGGTAAATTTTTGTTTTTAGAGTAGGAAAGAGATAGAGCAACAGCATATATTACAATATCACATTAATAAACTTTTTGACATAATTTATTAAACAATGAGTTTAATAATACTCTAACAGTTCTGTTATCTAATAAAAGGTAATCAAAGAATATTATCTCAGTATACATAAAAAAGGCATTCATTGAAAAATAATACAAGGTGTAGGTTGTATTAACCTGAGTCTAGTTTGTGATGAAAATCAGTATACATGCTAAATTGAAAACACCAAAAGATGTAATACAACAAAAATGAAAAAAGCAATTATATAGGTATATTGCATATAGTAATTACTTATATCTCTTTATATAGACGCTTCTCCGGATATATATATACATATAGGATACTAAAGACGAGGCAGAAGGAAGTGCCTCACGGAGCCGCCGATTTTTTTGCCGTAAAGTCCCGGGTTTGGACATCTAGGAAAAATCGGACTTCCATTCTAGGCATCATGGGTTCGATTCTAGGAGGCCCCAAAAACGGCCATTTTCCCATAAGAATGCATTGGACGGGTTTTCTTACATTATTCGGAAATTTTTTTCGGGTACTTCCCGTAAAGCTAGGGAATTGAAATTTTAAC
>KZ309083.1:166048-191423 GCA_000376725.2 Ladona fulva | reverse complement strand
ATCTCTTTATATAGACGCTTCTCCGGATATATATATACATATAGGATACTAAAGGCGAGGCAGAAGGAAGTGCCTCACGGAGCCGCCGATTTTTTTGCCGTGAAGTCCCGGGTTTGGACATCTAGGAAAAAAGCGGACTTCCATTCTACGCATTATGGGTTCGATTCTAGGGGGCCCCAAAAACGGCCACTTTCCCATAAGAATGCATTGAGCGCATTTTGAAAAATTCATTTCGCGTACTTAGCATAAAGATAGAAAGTTGAAATTTACGGAATTGTTAGAAAATGATTTTATCTTCCATTGGCCGCAAAAGCATTATCCCTAATGGCCCCAGGTTCGATGCTAGGTAAATTCTTAATGCAAAACATTCAAGAAATCATTTCGGGTATTTCTAGGTAGGATAGAACGTTCAAATTCACGTCATCGATAGAGCGCAAAAACCTCTATAGTATACCTAGAGGTTTCTACCCTGAGCGTCCTTAGTTCGATGCTAGGGTAGTTTTTCTGTCTGAAGTTCACGAATTCATTTAGGGTATTTAGCTTTATAATAGAAACTTGCAATTCACAGAGTTGTTAGTATATATGAGTGTCTATTGTATGCCGTAAAGCTTCTTGCCCTAAAGGCCCAGGTTCGATCCCAGGATCATTCGAATGACCGAATTTTTAAAAATTTGTTACGGGAATTCCCGGTCAGGTAGAAGGTTGAAATTCGCAACATCGATAGAAGATTCGGATTTCTATCGTATGCCATAAGGACATTTGCCCTAATGGACCCAGGTTCAATGCTAGGACATTTCTTATGCACGTATTTTGAATAATTCGTTTAGGTTATTGTAGTTTTTGCATGGAAATCGGTGTATGGAAGGTGGAGTGAATCAAAAGGTGTATAATGCCTTAGTTAATGTATCATACATTAAGCTTGCAGTATGCAAGCAACATTTACTCGTGTGTGTTTGTATATATATATATATATATGTATGTATGCATGTATGTATGTATATGTGTGTGTGTGTTTGTGTGTGTGTGTATGTACACACACACACATATACATACATACATATACATATATGTATATATGTATATGTATGTATGTATATGTGTGTGTGTGTATATGTACACACACACACATATACATACATACATATACATATATGTATATATGTATATGTATGTATGTATATGTGTGTGTGTGTGTATATATATATATATATATGTATGTATGCATGTATGTATGTATATGTGTGTGTGTGTGTGTGCAAATATACTAAATATACTCACATACATACATACATGTGCACACACATGAATGCATGAATAATAGTGTATAGGCATAAAAANACAGGAAAATCGGATTTATATATATATATATATATAGCACATTAATTATTATTCCTCCATTAGAAATGTACAGGAAAATCGGATTTATATATATATATATATATAGCACATTAATTATTATTCCTCCATTAGAAATGTACAGGAAAATCGGATTTATATATATATATATATATAGCACATTAATTATTATTCCTCCATTAGAAATGTACAGGAAAATCGGATTTATATATATATATATATATAGCACATTAATTATTATTCCTCCATTAGAAATGTACAGGAAAATCGGATTTATATATATATATATATATAGCACATTAATTATTATTCCTCCATTAGAAATGTACAGGAAAATCGGATTTATATATATATATATATATAGCACATTAATTATTATTCCTCCATTAGAAATGTACAGGAAAATCGGATTTATATATATATATATATATAGCACATTAATTATTATTCCTCCATTAGAAATGTACAGGAAAATCGGATTTATATATATATATATATATAGCACATTAATTATTATTCCTCCATTAGAAATGTACAGGAAAATCGGATAATATTTTGAGATACTTCTCGATACATTTTTGCCTTAATACCTGAGTGACAGAAGAATTTTTTTAGGTCAAAAACCTGACCATCTCTTAAGGAATAATTGAGACATAACTCCTGGATATCCATCATAGAAGGAACTCATACTTGCCCCTTTCATCCCGACTCTGTCAGGGTAGGGTATTGATGGACCAGTGACCACCATCTTGTTCTATCCTCCCACCATATCTCATCCCACACTTTGTCTACATCTTCCACTCTTTTACTTATGTCTTTCATAATCATATCCTTCCACCTTCCTCTTGGTCTCTCCCTTGGACCTTTTCTTTTAATCTTCTCTTCAAATATCCTTCTTGGAAGTTGCCATTCATCCATTCATCTTCATATGACCAAAGCATTTCAATCTCATTCTCTCAATCTGTATTTGGAGCCTTTCTATACCCAGGATTTCTCTGATTCTTTCGTTCCTAATCTTGTCTCTCGTTGTTTTTCCCAGACTGCTCCATAAGAATTTCATTTCCATTGCTTGGATTCTACTCTCTTCTCGGCCTGCCATTGTCCACGTACTGGAAGCATATGTCAGGATAGGCACCAGATATGTACTAAACATTATCATCTTGCATTTGATTGGGACTTCTTTTCTACAAAGCATGCCTGGTACGCTTTGATAAAATCCATTGGCTTCTCCTAATCTGTGTCCAATCTCTGTGTTTATTCTCTCATCCTCTGACAACTCACTTCCCAAGTATCTGAAATTTCTTACAACCTCCAGCTGCTGCCTATTCTATTCAATTTTTCCCTTTCTTCTCTCAGGATCTCTTGCCACCACCAATACCTCACTCTTTTCTATATTTATCTTCATTCTATATTTCATTCTGTACTTTTCTACCTTTTTCTTTTGTAGAATCTCCCAAACTACTTTCCTTGGAATGCTATCATACTCCTTCTCTATGTCTATAAACACTGCTGCCAAAAATTTTCCCCACTCCCAGCTTCTTTCCATTTTTTCCCTGATTGAAAATATGAGGTCAATGGTTGATCTCCCTCTCCGGAATCCATATTGTTCTTCACATAGACCATCCTCCAGTTGGCTTCTCAATCTTTCTTTTATCACTCTCTCAAATATCTTTGCTGTCTGTGACATGAGTGATATCCCCCTATAATTACCGCACTGTTCATAGAAGGCACTAACAAGGTATATTTAGCGATTTTGTACATCGAATGGGGTTTTAATGATTTTTTGTCATTTTGCACTAAACCAAAAGCCTCATGGCCCAAGAAATATTTTAGCATGAACACCCTGAGCACCACACTGGAGAATTAATGAGATTTCTCTTCTAGGTAGAACAGATTTGAATCTAGAAGGTCCAAAAAAGGGTACATTTCACTTTTGTATATAGCATTGATTTTCCAAAATTTCATTTTGCACTTTCTATTAAGATATAGGCACACTCTAGGTTCAAAGAAAAGTATTGCTGAGGGTGTATTAATGTTACTTCCCAATATGGTTTCATCTTGAAACCCAACGGATATAGTAATACACTAAGAGTATAGTATAATTTGTGTAGATATCTTCTAAATCACCCTGGGTTCAATTCTAGGTCTCTTCAAACTTTATCTATTTAATTTACACTACGTAGCTTTCTTATAATTTATTTTGGTCACCTTCTGAGAAGCCAGATTTGGCATGTAAATTGCACTTGTGACTATATTTCGTGCTCAAGGTTTTCTACTTTCATATTGTTCATAGTTCAATTCCAGGGAAGGTAAAGTATTCCTCCTATAAAGTTATATTTTTAAAGATTGATTTTTGCAGTCAGGATAAATTTTCCGGTCTTCTTGTACGCAATGTATTAAAAATTGCTTTTGTTCCTCCTAAACCATGTTTAACCCATGAAAGTCTTGCTTCACTTGACTGCTCTTTCAGCTGTATCATTCACTGTGCTCAACATTGAAACCTTTCTGGCTTCTTGAAATGAAGCATTACTCGACCACATAGTAGGACATTCGTAGAGAAAACTATCATCAATTTTTAGACAATCAAACAATGACTTGCATCTGACTGAAATGAAGTTGTAGATTTTTTTCTTTGAAATAAAAAAAGAGAAAGTCAGTTAAAAAAATTGTGATCTGAACAGAAAACTAAAGAAACAATTTCTATATTTATTTATCTATATTATCATACAGTGGACTGCTAAGTTCTTCCTTCTATGGGATGTAACGTTTACCATGAGTTGATAAATTCTCTTTGGTTAAATTTTTAACCATTTTAACTTTAGTTTCTTGATCCACATCATCGTCAAACAGTGACAAGACAAACTTCATCAGTCAAATACCATAAATGCTTGCTTATCTTCTGTAAAGCTGTTTTTGTAGTGAATGTTAATCTTTTGGACATTTGTGCGTATTTCGATGTTCCTTTTTTTTTTGTGTTTTGACTTTCGTAGACCTATAAGGAAATAAAAACACTTCCAGTGTTGTTCTTACACATTAAACATGTGAGTTTTTATCCATCCTTAATCCGTCACCATCCTGGTATAAAGCAGATGAAAATTCAACAGGTTATGGGCCCAGAGTGACTCTTTCTCTGCGAATTCGTGACGTATTGATGAAATGTCGAGATAAAACTCGTAATTAAGAACTTACGAAAAAGTAGTTAGGTGATGACCGACCGCATTGCCTATCCATAATTTATCATTGTGAGCCTGAAAGTTTTTAATTAAATAACCACAATGACTAGATTATCAAACGATAACGCCGATACCGGAGGGCCAGTAATGACAATCTCCAACCAGTTGCCGCCGATCGACAAACTCCGAGGGCCCGACAACTGGTCTAACTGGAAATTCCTCATGGAGCTGTACCTGGGACTCGAAGATCTTCAAGAGTGCCTTCTTCAAGAACCCTCTTCAGAGGCAAAAAGCAAGCCAGCAAGCGCGGAAATGAAGAGAGACTTCCGAGCAAGAACCAAGATATGCCTCATGTTGGAACCACATCTTCTCCAGCACGTACGAGAGGCCAAAACAGCCCACCAAGCATGGTCTAGCCTGTGTAAGGTGTTTGAAGATAAGGGTGTGCATCGAAGGATCTCCCTTATGGATAAATTACTTGACACGAAGCACCATGACTTCGATACCTTAGGCAGCTACGTAATGGAGATGAAAGAAATAGTTGGCATGATCCAGGCGACAGGGAAGCCCGTCGATGATGAATTTACTGCTTTCCTCCTCCTGCGAAACTTGAGGGACGATTATAAATGGTTGCGACAACTTATCGAAAGAACCGCAACCATCAAAGACACCCAAGGAGAAACAACACTGACTTTCGAGGTAGTATCCAGCGAACTGATACGAGAGGCCCAAAAGGAAGTTGCTGAGAAGCAGTCAACCGCAGCATTTCGAGCCAGCGGCAGCAGCCATAGGAGCTACAGAGGACAGCAGCAGAACAGCACACAGGAGAAGCAACCTCAGGAGCAGGTGACAGTGCATTCGCGTGAAGAAGTAAATTGTACCTTTTGCCACAGAAACAACCATATGACTGATAACTGCTGGTTCCGTCGGAACAAAAGCAAAAAGAAATTCAGGAAGGTTAGAGATGATGACAAATGTGAAGATGGACCTTCTCAATGGTGTCTGAAATTCGCTGGCAAAAAGTCTGTATCTTTCAGTAATAATATGAGTAAACCTTTGGAATTTTATATTGACTCTGGTGCTTGTAAACTCATGGTTGGTGATAAAGATCTCCTCAAAAATTATCAAACTGTGGATAGAAATGTAATTGAATGTGCTGGAAGTCGGTCATTATTTACAGAGGGTAAGGGAAAGATTGATGTTAAGGGGCCTAATGGGTTGTGCAGCATTGAGAATGTAACATATGTCCCAAATCTATCTGCCAATTTATTATCTGTGAGCTGCATTGGGAATTCGGGGTTGTTTACATTATTTGATGATATTGGTGGTAGTGTATATAGAAAGGAAGATATTAGAGTAATTGGAAAACCTCTGTTGTATGCTGAAGAGAATAATGGCACATATAAGATCGTTATGCAGACTGAATCTCCCATGGTTTTAAAGGCAAATTCAATCTCAGAATATGATATCTGGCACAGAAGACTAGCCCACCTAGGTAAAAATAACTTGTTAAAATTGCAAAAGGGTTTAGTTGATGGGATTAATGAGAAGCTTGAAGAAAGTAATACTGTCTGTAACAGCTGTGTAAGATCTAAGCACACTAGGACATCTTTCCCAAAGAGCAGTGCAACCAGGGCTAAGGATGTTTTAGAAATTGTCCACTCAGACATCTGTGAAATTACAGATGGTCCCTCTTGGCTGGGTTATAGGTATTTTGCTACCTTTATCGACAATAAAACTAGGTTCACCATAATTGCATTTTTAAAAACAAAAAATGAAGTGTTTGAAAAATTTAAGCAGTACAAAACATTGGTGGAAAGGCATATAGGGAAAAATATAAAGATTTTAAGGTCTGACAATGGTGGCGAATACTGCTCCAGTAGATTTAATGAATACTTGAAGTCTGAGGGAATTTTAAGGCAATTTTCTGTTGCTCAAACTCCTGAGCAAAATGGAGTTGCTGAAAGAGCAAATAGAACCCTAATGGAAAAAACCAGATCTTTACTAAAGGAAGCTGGGTTGGACAATCGCTTCTGGGTAGAGGCTCTCCACACTGCTGTTTATTTAAAGAATTTGTCTCCAACAGTAGCAGTCATAGGAATGGTTCCTTTTGAAGCTTGGACTGGGATTAAACCAAACATTGGTCACTTAAGGATATTTGGGTGCAAAGCTTTTGTTCATATATCTAGTCTTAAAGCTAAGAAACTTGGAGATAGGAGTAAAGAATTAATTTTTGTGGGTTATGACGATGAAAAGAAAGGATTCAAATTATTAGATCCTAAATTCCCCAAAAATATAATTATTGAAAGAAGTGTTATCTTTGAGGAAACTTCATTTCCATGTCAAAAATCAAAAGTGGAAGTAAATATAAATGAGGTTCAGGGGGAGAATGTTCAAGTTGCAAGTCCCTTAATAGCTGAGGTAAATATTCTTGGAAAAATTATTCAGGATAACAAAGAGACATCAAAAGAGATTTCTTCTGTTGAACAATGCAACCCATCTCAAACAGATGACATTGTTTCAACAGAGGAACCAGAAACGAGTGGGAATAGACCTGAAGAGCAGGCAACAACTGTGGTAAATGAACAGTTGAGAATTTCAAATAGAATAAGGAAGCCTACTAATTATGATGATTATGTTTGCTTTGTAGCATCCTCAGATGGGCTGAGCCTTCCTAACTCTGCTGAGCAGGCATTAAAGGGACCTGAAGGGCACTTGTGGGAAAAAGCAATGAAGGATGAGTTGGACTCATTTACAGAAAATTCTGTCTGGACCCTTGAAAAACTCCCACAGGGCTCTAAAGTGGTAGGAAATAAGTGGGTCTTCAAGAAGAAAATAAATATAGATGGTACCACCCACTATAGAGCTAGGCTAGTGGCAAAGGGTTACTCTCAGTCCTATGGAGTTGATTATTTTGAAACTTTTGCCCCAGTTGTGAGACGGACCACACTCAGAATCTTATTTGCAATGGCAGTTAATCTAAACTTAAAAATAGGGCATCTGGATGTAAAAACAGCATTCCTCAATGGAGATTTGCTCGAAACGGTTTACATGTCTCAGCCTGAAGGTTTTGTTGAAAGAGGGCATGAGGATAAAGTATGCAAACTTTCAAAAGCCGTTTATGGTTTGAAACAATCTGCTAGATCTTGGAACTTGAAAGCAGACAAAGTTTTATTAGAGCTTGGTTTTAAAAACACTCCTGATGAACCTTGTGTATATATTAAGAATGTAAATAGTTTAATAATTGTAGCATTATATGTAGATGATTTTTATATTTTTTATGAACATGATGGGGATAAGGTTAATTTAGTGAAGGAATTGCAATCTAAATTTAATGTGAAGGATTTAGGAGAAGCTAAAGATTGCTTGGGAATGCAAATTGATAGGGACTGGTCATCTGGTACACTAAAACTTAACCAAGAAAGGTACATTCTATCTATATTGGCAGAATTTAATATGGAAAACTGCAAAGGAGTCAGCACCCCTATGGAATTAAAATTGAAATTGAAGGATCTTGGGGAAGGAAAAGACATAAATGTCCCATATCAGAAATTGATAGGTTGTTTACTCTATCTAAGCACCAATACAAGGCCAGATATAGCTTATGTTGTCAGCAAACTAAGTCAATTTAATTCTTGTTACAAAGATGTTCATTGGGCACTTGCAAAGAGGGTGTTGTCCTATCTCAAGGCCACCTCCAAATTGGGTTTAAAATTTACTAAGACCAATGATGTGTGTTTGAAACTTGAAGGCTATGCAGATGCAGACTGGGCAGGAGATGAAAAAGATTATTCTTCACATACTGGTTTTGCATTCAAGTTAAACAATAACCTCATATCATGGGAAAGTAGGAAACAAAAATTAACTGCTCTTTCCTCTACAGAGTCAGAGTATCTGTCATTGTCAGAGGCTGCAAGAGAAGCTGTTTATCTAAAGAATTTGATGTATGAAATGTTCAATTGTTTTCGTTTGAATGTAAATATGTATAATGACAATCAAAGTGCAATACAGCTGGCCTACAGTGAAGGTTTCAGTGCCAGAACTAAGCACTTTGGTGTAAGGAAACAGTTCCTCAGAACATGTGTTCAGAATGGTGACTTTTCCCTGAGTTATGTACCAACAGAGCAGATGCCAGCTGATGTGATGACTAAACCATTGGGAGGTATTAAGCACAATAGTTGTTGTGACTCTCTTGGAATGTCCTCAGATTAAGGGGGAGTGTTGTGAATGTTAATCTTTTGGACATTTGTGCGTATTTCGATGTTCTTTTTTTTTGTGTTTTGACTTTCGTAGACCCATAAGGAAATAAAAACACTTCTGGTGTTGTTCTTACACGTTAAACATGTGAGTTTTTATCCATCCTTAATCCGTCACCATCCTGGTATAAAGAAGATGAAAATTCAACAGTTTTTGCGATGCTTTTATCAATTTTTTTGTAAGCCTTCATCGACTTCAAAGAGCAAAAATCTTGGTAAGGTGCTTTAACTGCCAAAATACGTTGGAGGGTTATGATATTTATACGAATTTATATATACGAATACAAAAGCAAGCAAAAATAATCATATCTCTATTAATTTTTTGTTCAAGAAGCACACAGGCACCATTGATATAACTTGTAATTGAAGCCATAGTATCACAACAAAAAATTTGCATTTTGTCTTCTAGATTCCAGTCTACAATCGCGTTCCAAACAGTCTGTGCCTATCTGCTTCCTGAAGAGCTTTCTAACCTTGGCACAGCAATAATTTGTTCTTAATTTACATATAAAGTAACTATCAGAAGATGTTCTTCTTTTGATATCCAAGCATCTACAGCAGGCAACAGTTTGCCATCCAAGTGAATGGTCACAACATCTGGTACCTCATTTTGAAAATTAGCTTTTATGGCTTCTGCACACTCGTTCTGTTTTTCCATACGAATTCTTTGAATCAAGGGCTTACTTATGGGAAATTCATCAGTATTATACCTAAGTGTCTCAATGGTAGCTTCAAGAATAAACACTGAATCTCTCATACTTAACTGACACCTATCTAGCGCTACTACTAATTTTGGAATAGTGAAATTATTCCCCATGGTTGTCTTACTGGTTCCTGGTTGTATGTTTTCGATCAGAGTTGTAAAATCTTCTTTTAAATGCATGTCATTTTCATTTCAATCAGAAGATGAGTTGTTTTTATTTACATACCTTGTATGATGTTTTTGCCCTAAAATCGTATTAACCTATGAAAGGTTTTCAATGACACCTTACTTAGCAAGCACTGACATGTTTCAATACAAGTTAGCACTGGTTGCCTGGGTCCTATGTTTATGACATTTTTGGAGCCTCTATTTCTGTTGCATAGACCCAGAGCATTAGACTCTGGGAAAAAAGGAATATTGATCCTAGATATCTGTGGTTCAATTCTAGAAGGCACCAAAATAACAACTTTTCTGAAAAGAATACAGTGCTTGGATTTTGGTAATTTACTTTGGGCACTTCCCATTATCAAAAGGGACGAAAACCTAGATATCAATAGAAAAGGTGAAATTCTAGTACATTCTAAAAAGACATCTCCTAAGATGATATTATGTTGCTTGTCAACAACTTGTCTATTGCAAGTTGTTGTGCCATCTTCTTTCTGAGCAGCTAACAATTGTTTCTTCCCCATTCTTAGGCATTTTCTGGCCTTCTTCATACTCTTATTAGTCTCTATAGCCTTTTGCTTGTACAAAGTAACAACTTTAATTGTTCTGCCATCCATTTATAAGGTGGATATTTCCATTACCTAAATGTGCTGTAACCCACCTCACCTGATCTACTTCATTTTATTGACCAAAAATTCCCTGACATATCAAAAGTAACATCTCATTAACAAGATATCGTCATTCAAAAAATGCAAATATAAAATAATTTATACAGTTTCTGAAAGATGGTTATATGGAGAGTTATGGAAGCATTATAAAGTTTGAAGTTCACTTTTGGTCAGCCAGTTCCAAGCTAGAATAAAGGGAAAGGAGTGCGCAAAAAGTAAGAAGGCAATTTTTTTACAACAAGCAACTTGACAATGCTCAATTTTGTACTGCCACAAGCTTTGAAAACACAACACTATTCATCTGTATAGAAATAATTTTTCTTGCAAATTACTTTCTTCTAAAACAGAACTTCATTTACCTTTTAAAAGAGCTGAATTCATACTTTTATTTTTGAATGTATGCATTTTTGCCTACCTTATAAAAAGATATTCCTGTTGGTAACAATGTATTATTAGTAATCTAGCCACACACACTTAAGTGTATCACTTGTAAGTTGGTATGTCCTGATGTTCATATGTTGGTAGCACTGTGATGTTCGATGTTCTTTTGTATACTGTCCATGCTTTCTCACTTCCTGAATAAACAGTGCTGTGTTGGACATATTGATTCATTCTCCGCAATATCCACTTTAATCTGGGTCGTTCTAACAGGTTATGGGCCCAGGTATTGAGAGAATTTGTAACAATATTAAACGCAACGGAGAGTGATTGGACAAATTACGAAAATTTGTTCAATTACGAGTTTAGAGTGGCTATCGGCGAAAGAGTCTGTGAAGACCACGTGTTCGGAAGTCGAGCGTTCATTCAGTTGTAAGTTTGTTTGTAGTCTTCTGTTTTCTAGACTACGATGGCAGATAGAATGCTGAATTTGGAGAGGTTAAGCGGCAGCTCCAACTTTTCGACTTGGAAATTTGCCATGGAAATGTATCTGCGGCATGAGAGACTGTGGACCGCGGTGAAGCCTAAAAGAAAAGAATATGGAACGCTGGAGCCGGTGAGCGAGGAGATGGATGAGAAGGCGAGGACCAAGATTAACTTAACGCTTCATCCATCTTGTTACGTGCATGTAAGGACTTGCAACACTGCAAAGGCCACGTGGGACAGCTTAGTTAGGGCATACGAGGATACGGGATTGATGAGACGCCTGGGTTTGCTGAGAGAGTTGTTGTAATAATGTCATTAAGTCTCCAGTTGACGGATATCCCTTAGATGACGAATTCTTGGCAGTTATCCTCTTAAGTGGTTTGTCAAACACTTATGATCCCTTAGTGATGACCCTAGAGTCAAGTAATGTTAAACTGAGCAGTGATTTGGTCAAAAATAGACTCTTGCATGAGAACACGCGGTGAGTTAATAATTCAAAGGGAGAAACAGCGTTGTATGGCCGTGAGGGTGGATCATATCATAAGAAATAGCCGGAACAGAAGAAATTCCAGCTTCGCTGTTTTAGATGCCACAAAGTAGGCCATAAATCAGCTGATTGCCCGAAGAAAACCAATAAGAATGCCAATGAGGTATCAAGTAAAAATGGCGCACCTCAAAATCGAAAATGAGGAAATTCTCCAGAAAGGAAAGGACTTGGAGCCTGGAATATGTTCTCAGCTATGGCTGTTAGAGTGGAACCATGAGCATGGCTTTTAGATTCTGGTGCGACAGCCACGATGACACCTTTTTTGGACTGGGTGCAGAATCGCATCACTTCATCCCCTGCAGAAGTCACAGTTGCAAGTGGTAGTAAAACTGAAACTGGTGACGTCGGCGAAGTTGAAATAAAGTTGGTGAGCGTTCCCGAATATAAGAAGTTAACCAATGTTGTGCATGTCCCTGATCTTTCTGCTAATCTTGCTTCTGTAAGCAGCGTAACATCTAATGGTCTTGTTTGGGTGTTTGGGGCTGACGGTGCTCATATGTACCACAAAAAAGATTTTCAGGTGAAAGGGGATATCCTGGCAACTGCAACCCAGAGGGAAGGACTATACAATTTTGACGTGGAGGATTACGTCATCCCGGAGGAGCCGAAACTTCCTGCATTCCCGAATCATGATATGAAGCAGGAGAGAAAGAAGGCAGTTATCAGGCACATGTGACCATGAGCATGGAGGAGCTGTGGCACAAGAGGTTAGGACATTTAGGTAAAGCCAGCATGGATTTGCTTAAGAGTGGTATGGCAGAGGGCATAGTTTTTGAGGAGACAAAAAATCCTGTTTCATGTGAAGCATGCGTTATGGGCAAGCAGCATAGGGCTCTGAATAAGGACAAGGGAAAAAGAGCTAGTAAAATTTTAGAGTTAGTTCACTCTGATCTGTGTGGGCCAAGTGAGCCATCGTTGTCTGGAGCGAGATATTTCATTACCTTGATTGACGATCTTAGTCGGAAGACTTTTGTTTATTTTCTATCTCATAAAGATGAAGTCTTCAATATTATTAAGGAATGGAAAGTATTAGTCGAAAATCAGACTGGTGAGAGACTTAAGTGCTTCAGAAGTGATAATGGCATAGAATTTGTTAATAAAAACATGAAAGAACTTTTTAGTCTGAGTGGTGTTTTACACCAAACGAGCATCCCAAGATCTCCAGAGCAAAATGGTGTAGCTGAGCGAGCTAATAGAACTATTGTTGAGAAGGGTCATGCTCTGCTTACTGATGCTGGACTATGTGGTTCCTATTGGGGAGAAGCAGTGAATGTAGTAGTTTATCTGAAAAATCGGTCTCCTACCAAGGCAGTTGAGGGGAAATTGCCAGAGGAAATATGGACTGGAAAAAAGGTGGACTTGAGGCATTTAAGGGTGTTTGGGTGTGCTGCCTATATGCACATCCCAAAGGACCTAAGAAAGAAATGGGATCCCAAGAGTAGGGAGATGCTAATGGTTGGGTATTGCTCTGAATCTAAAGGGTATAGGCTCATAGATCCAAAGAATCCCAAAAGAATTGAAAAGGCAAGGGATGTCATCTTCTTTGAAGAGATTTTTCCTTTTAGGAGGAAAACTGATGCTGCAGTTGCTGCTGATGGAAGTGCCAACCAGTTGTGGGAACTTCAAGCCTCTCATGAGCCAGATTTAGGGGACCATGGACCAGATGATCTCAGGACAAGACTTGGGGATGCTGAGTGTTTTTCAGTGAATGAAGACCCAAATGATCCTGATAATTTAGGAGAAAGAAGATATCCTGCTGGGGAAAGTCATCCCAGGGCATTTCCAGATTTTGTTATCTATCATGCTGTGCATGAGGATGATGCACCTGAAAGTTTAAAGGCAGCTTTGGATGGAGATGACAGTGAGAAGTGGAAACGAGCCATGGAGGAAAAGATGGATTCCTTGAGGAGAAATAAAACCTGGGAGCTAGTGAACTTGCCAGAGGGCCAGAAGGCAGTTGATTGCAGATGGGTTTTCAGAAAGAAGAAAGACTGATAGTAATGCTACCAGGTACAAGGCCCGCCTAGTGGCTAAAGGTTTTGCTCAAAGGTTTGGTGTTGATTATTGTGATACCTTTTCTCCTGTTGTTCAACACAGTTCGATTAAAATGTTACTTGCCTTATCAGTAGAATTTAAACTTTGTGTATATCACCTAGATGTTACAACTGCATTTTTAAATGGTGAATTAGATGATATTGTTTTCATGAAGCAGCCTGAAGGTGTTCAGATTGTGAAAGGAAAAGTTTGTCTTTTGAAGAAGGCCTTGTATGGTCTCAAACAGGCAAGTAGGGCTTGGTATACTAAGATAAATTTTGTCTTTATTAATTTGGGATTTGTGAAATCTGTGTTTAAACCTTGTATATATTTTAAGATTAATGGTAATTGTATTTTGATCATTGCTTTGTATGTTGATGACTTTTTAATCTTTAGTAATAATGACAAGCAGAGGCTGAAAGTTGTGAGAAATCTCATGAATCAATTTGAGATTAAAGACCTTGGTGAGGTAAAACATGTGCTGGGCATGAAAGTAAGTAAGAAAGAAAATCTCTTGTGTGTAGATCAAAGGGATTACATTAACCTAATTTTGAGAAAATGCTCAATGGTGGATTGTAAACCTGTGAGTACTCCATTGGAGGTTGGTCTAAAGTTATTAAAGAGTGAGAATTGTGATGTTACTCTTCCTTATCGTGTCCTTATTGGTTCTCTTATGTACCTTGCGTGATTAGTAGGCCTGATATTGCCCACAGTGTTAGTTATTTAAGCCAGTTCAATGAGTGTTATAGTGAAGCACATTGGAAGTGTGCTAAGAGTGTGCTTAGGTACCTTAAGAACACAATTGATTTTTGTCTAGTGTACAGAAAAACTGGTGCAAAACTAGAGGGGTATGTAGATGCAGATTGGGGGAATTGTTCTATTGATAGGAGGTCATACACTGGGTTTGTATTCGTTCTAGGTGGATGTGCTATTTCGTGGGAGAGTCGAAAACAGAAGACTGAGGCCCTCTCGAGAACAGAGGCAGAATACATGGCTCTGACCGAAGGAGCTAAAGAAGGGATTTACTTCAGAAACCTCTTGCATGAATTAGGATTTGCTAGTAAAGATGCTGTTCTAATCATAACGATAATCAATCTGCTCAAACGTTGGCTGAAAACCAAATGGTTCATGGCAGGTCCAAGCATATAGATATACAGCACCATTTCATAAGAGAGAGTTTGGAAAATGGTAGTATTAATCTAAAATATGTTTCATCTCAATGTAATATAGCAGATGTTTTGACCAAAAGTGTTCCTGGCCCTAGCCATGCAAGATGCATTGAGGGTTTGGGCATGAAGAGAGTGTGATTGCCAATGTAATTTTGTTTACTTCTATTACAGTGTGCAGCTAGTTTAAGGGGGAGTGTTGGTAACAATGTACTATTAGTAATCTAGCCACACACACTTAAGTGTATCACTTGTAAGTTGGTATATCCTGGTGTTCATATGTTGGTAGCACTGTGATGTTCGATGTTCTTTTGTATACTGTCCATGCTTTCTCACTTCCTGAATAAACAGTGCTGTGTTTGGACATATTGATTCATTCTCCGCAATATCCACTTTAATCTGCATCGTTCTAACAATTCCTTACTTTGTTTTACCAACATAAATATTCGTCATTGATATATAATATTAGGATTATATATTAACTATTACTGGCTATTGATTATTTTTTTCTTTTTTCATGACAATATTTTTTGTGGAAATTTCTGTTAGGCATTTTTCACAACAAGACTTCTATGTGCATACAAATATTTGGAAAGATATACTAAATCATTTAAAATTAAATTATCTCATCCAAACTTAATTGATAATTTCAGTCTCTTATAAATGGAGCTGTTTAAATGTTTCTGCATGAAAATTATGTATCTACAGTAGTTCAGCTACATAAGACTTGAGTTTGAATGTGTCACTGGTAGAAAATAATATCAATTTGAAAGAATTTCTGCACTGAAATACGTAAAATGTATGCTGTATACATTCAATGGGAAATGTATAAAATCCTTATAGAGTAGCACTAATTACCATTTTTATAAAATAGAAGTATTTTTTTATAAAATAAATATGAAACCATTAGTAAAGGATTTCTACCAATTGAGAAAGAGGAAAATATAGGTTCGGTGGCAATTGGTCATAGGATAGACAGTCGATGTGACTACCCGTCGCTAGACTTTTCGTCACTGAGACATTTGGTCGAAAGACTCTTTGTTGCTGAGACAACTCGATGTGAGTTTTCTCATCGTTGAGACAACTTGTCGAAGGACTATTCGTCGCTGAGACAACTAGTCAAAAGACAGCTTGTCAAAGAGACTACTCGACGGAAGGGAATATTGTTATTTATGGTAAAGTTATCGGTGTGTTCTATCATTATGGTGTAATAAGTTAAGTATTCATTATAAAAACTTGAGTATTCGAATCTTCAAGTACTAATTTTTAACAAAATGTTAATTATAACAAACATTTATGAAGTCTTTTGGAAAATTCTTTCTATCTGTATAGTTAAACAATCGACTTTGAAAACAGATTCTTTAAAGGACAATCAATATTTAAAACAATGACATTTGGTTCATCAAATTTTCATGGAATTGGATTTACATCAATTCTCATACCTCAGATACTGTTGAAAAATGGTCTGTAGAATTATAAACTTTAAATATTCTTACCTGCTATTATAAATTTTGGAAGCCGCTAGCAATTTGCAAATACTGAGAAAGATGGAATACAATGGGTAAAGTGCATTCCCTAGCCCAAAGTTTTCTTAGAATCGTCCTTTAGTAAATAATCAACCATTCCTCCGTGGATGTTAAGAAAGAGGAATGGGTTATTGCATCGTTCCTTGGAGCTCCTGCAGAGAGGATGTTTCAGCATTCAGGAAGGGTACGTTCTAGTGGTGACATATTTCCAATATGCATCAAGTGAAAGGTTAACTGAAAATATGAACACCTGAGAACAGATCCTTATAACTCAAATGTTATATTAATGTATGAAATAGAGGAAATTTCCATATGAAGATTATTGATAGGGCAAGGAAATGTAATATCTCTGTTAGAAAATATCAATTTGGAAGTTTCTCCATGAAAAAAATTCAGCTATTGATTTGCGAAACCTTTATATAGTATGAAGCCACATGATGAAGGGATATTATATTTTTTTCATCATTGTGCTAAACGAACAGTTTGATTTTGAAAATGTGAACATTTCATACTTAAGAGGAAGAAGTAGAATTTACAGTGTAGGATGATGGACGTAATTCGCTCTATTTACTTTAAAATGTCATTAATTATATTCAAATACACAAGTTTGGGCACTAAACCTCTCCCGGTCAAAGATAATTTGATAAAGAAGCAACAGAGAGTTTCCAAATTACGAGATGCAAAGCTCTCAGAAAATACTTGATCAAGTACATACAAAGGGCAGAAATTTACAGCTTGTTTACAATTTCCTCTCTGTAAAACGATTTCCGCAATCTATCCAAAAACTAATTCATTTAAAGACTGAAACTCTTTCTAAAAATTATTCGCAGCATTTATTCACAAAAACAAATAGAGAAATTATTTAATGTCAAAATTTTCATGTCATTTTTCTGAAAATATCCTTCCATAAGCAAGACTTCCACCTGAGTACATTTCATAAGAGTGAACCTAGTATACTTAAGATGCCTTTCTGTAGTTAGTAACGAGACATTTATGCAAAGGTTTGTAACATCATATTTCAGTTTCTATGGTACAGATTTCAGCTATATTTTTCCCTCCACTACTTTTACTATTTATTTCGATAATATATAACTTAGATATAACTTTGCACAGCATTCTTACCATCTATTTTGAATAAATCATAGCAAATATTTTAGAAACTAATGTTTTTGATGGTTAAACACTACTAATAAATTTTTATAGAGTTTGAATCTTTAAATGAAACAGTCTTTGGATATTTTGCTGCAATTGTTTTTAATAAAGGAAATTAAATACAAGCTTTCTACCCTTTGTACTTGATCAAGTATTTTCTGAGTGCTTTGTATATCTGAAAGTTTCTGTTGTTTCTTTATCGCATTATGCTTGAGTGGGAGGGGTTTAATACTTGTACTTATCTAGTTTAATATCATTAACAACATTTTAAAAAAAAATCGAACATCCATCATTCTATGCTGTAAAATCTATTTCTTCATCTTACATATGAATTATTTGCATTTACACAATGAATCAATAGCTGATTTTTCTAGTATGGGAAAACACCCGAACTGATATATTTTATCAGATCATTAAATATCCCTGTCCTATCAAAAATTTTGATATGGATATTTCTCCTATTAATTAAATGAATTATTTATATGATATGTGATTTATAGGAAACTGTTCTCAGTTAGCTGCTTACCAGAAATATTTCAGCATTCAAATTTCACCTTCATGAATCTTGGACCTTCCTCTCTGCAGGGGCTTCTAGGAACAATGCAATAACCCATTTTTCTTTCAAAACAATCTTGCAAGAATGGTTGATTCTTAAATAATGAACGATTCTTAGAAATTTTTGGGCTGGGGAATGCACTTTACCCATTGTATTCCATCTTTCTCAGTATTTGCAAATTGCTAGCGGCTTCCAATATTAATAACAGCAGGTAAGAATGTTTAAAGTTCTACGGTCCATTTCTCAATGATATCTGAGGTATGAGAATTGATATAAATCTAATTACATGAAGATTTTATGATATTTGATGATTTATTAAAAGTTGACTATCTTAAAAAGAATCTTTGTTTTAAAGTTAAATGTTTAGCAATGCAGATTGAAATATTACAGNTAGTTCAGTGGTTAGAATACCTGCCCGGAAAGTGGGAGACCTGGGTTCGAGTCCCAGTCGTGTCGCTATTTTTCACACTTGTTATTCCTTTGGGATTTTCCGTAGGTTTTCAATCTACTAAGACACCTTCCTTTCCTTTAATCCTTGGGTTTTCCATCCATTTCTCAACGGTATTTGAGGTTTGAGAATTGATATAAATCTAATTACATGAAGATTTTATGATATTTGATGATTTATTAAAAGTTGACTATCTTAAAAAGAATCTTTGTTTTAAAGTTAAATGTTTAGCAATGCAGATTGAAATATTACAGATCAAAAGAAACCAGAAGACTTGATAAATGTATGTTCTAATTTTGTTGTAATTAACATTTACTTAATAATTAGTACTCAGACTAATTCACTGTATTACGTTAGTGTGATCCTTTTAGTGTTTATTATATCACAATTAAATAAACAGTTCAGCAACACATGTACAGACAAGTAAATGTCCAGTACACGAATTTCCCTTCACTATGTCCATATGATTTATTCCTGTGCTATTTTCTCAATATTGGCTTCTATAAATGTGCAGAGTAGTAGTAACCATTTTCATAACAAACCATAAGTTATTATTTAATGATAATGAAACAAAACAAAATAACGCTTTCATCCATAATAATGTTAAATACTACAACTCGATACTTCTTTTCATCGTCATAAAGGTCTACCCGCTTCTTAAAAGCATTCATGAAATCTACTGAATATGACTATGAGTGGTAATCGTTATAATTAATTTATTACATCATTATCATTAATAACTAATCGATAACTTTACAATAATTAAAAATAATTCCACAAAAGCATTCATAAAATCTGCAGATACGAATACTCTGAGTTTTTTAAATGAATACTTAACTTATTACACCCTAATGATAAGAACGCATTTAACTAATAACAATAACTGAATAGATAACTTTACCATAAATAACAATATTCCCTTCCATCGACAAGTTGACTCAGCAACGAATAATCTTCCGACAAGTAGTCTATTCAACAAGCTGTCTTTCAGCTAGTTGTCTCAGCAACAAAATCTTTTGACCAAATGTCTCAGCGACGAAAAGTCTAGCGACGGGTAGTCCCATCGACCAGTTGTCCTTCAACCAACTGCCCCTGAACACAAAATATAAGTCAAACATTGTTAGAGACACAGCTGCAAAGGATTAGGAGTGGAATGGATTTGCCATGAGAAGTTTGCATAACACTGAACTGAGAGTCCTTTCACTCCCTAACAATCCCCACTTGTGTTAGCCCTGCTGCTGTAAAAATTGATGCAAGAGGTTGCATAACTAATGGGGGCATAGCATACATCTTGATCAAATTGAATTTAACTTTGTATGTATGGGATATAAGTAAGAAATGACACTTTAAAGCCTTAAAATATACTACAATAACAGTCAGAAAGCCAAGATTCAGTGATCTGTTTGGTATGTAAAGAAATATAATTTTTTTATATATTCAGGTCATGGTTGCATACCCACAAGGGAAATCAGCTACAAAATAGTTACCATGGCTCAAAAGCTCTGAAATCTAGAAATACATTAATTCCTATCATATAAATAAGTAGGAAAAAATATTTTACCTGATTATTTTGATTTTTTTCATGGAAAATTAACAACTTCGTGGATTTTTTTTCCTTGATGCACCTAAAGGGTTAAGAGTTCCCAAGACTATTCTTTAGTATATTAAGAAAAAATCAACATTAATTGCTGTTTCAGTACTCTTATAAAGGAAACTTCAAGATTATCTCCGTGGCTTTTCTATTTTCTTGTTTACAAAGACAGTCATGAATTGTTTAATTTTTTGCCTATTCTAATGGAGAGGGCTTTAGCTTCTTATGAGAAATTGATAGATATAATAAAAGCATCAAATACCCTTTTGGAAGGGTTTACAGGTATAGAGTAAAAGAAATATTTTTTAGTCAAGGATTTGTGGAGAATAAGTGGTAAGTCTTGCCAAATTAATTCATAATTCCTTCAACTTCAACGTCACTATTCTAAACTTAAACAGACATTAAAATATTTTCAGTATAATAAAAACTGTAATGTAAAACATTTTGAGAAAATATAAGAATAAAATGAATATACACTAGGAAATCTAATGATTCATGAAATACTGTGAAAACAAAAAAATACAGGGAGAGTGAAAAATTGAGTATACTATTCATTCTGCAACCTAGGTTATTCTCTCTTCCTGGCCTAAAAAGGTTATTCACAGTAAAACATGAAACATCAAGGAGAGAAGATTACAAGACAATATTGAGTAACAGTTGACTCCTAGCTGCACCTTAAACCAGGGGTACCAACCCGGGTAGAGTCGACACCCTCGACGAGAGCTCTAGTCCTCTCGGAGGCCTTCACTGTAGTCTTGAGAACACCATCCACATATACATGGTAGCTCTCAATGGTGCCAGGAGGGCATTCTGGAGGATTCCAACCAATCAAAATGCTCTTGTTCAACTGCCTCTCAAGTGTAAGTTGCTTTGGAGCTGGGACTAGCACCGAGAAGAAGAGATCTGGTCAACAAGGGACATGATTCATGTTACTACACCTACAGGTGCGCAGAAAGCAATGAGCGTGCATAACGAAGGGTTAGAGAGGATAGTTACAGGGTAAATATGGAGGATATCTTAGGATTGTTATTTTAGGTAAGGTTACTATGGGTAGCCCAAGGTCATTTTTCCAGCCATTAGTAATTCCATTTTTTATGAAGACATTAAACTTTTAAAGAAGTATATGGTGCATTTCATACCACTACTTCTAAAATATCCTTTTTAAAAACGTTCACACTCTCATCTAATGAGACTATGGCAGAATGATTTAAATATATTTGAGTAGTTCCTCTTCTTTAACAAAAATCAAAACTTAGAAGTAGATCAGACTGAATTTTCAACACAACTGTAGTTGCAGAAACTTTTATTGCTATAAAAGAGATGACAAGATAACTGCACAATACGTTATGAGATAAATAATGTTATTGGTCACAAATTCAGAGTTATTGAAATATACTGTTAGAATTTTCTTCATATTGGTTAGGTTTACTACCATAAAAAGGTTTCTTTCATAATTATTGATCAAAATGTATTTTCTTATTTTTGGCTCTTACATTTGGTTCATCTAAAAAAAGTAATAATTCTCAAAAACAAAAATTCTAAAAATGTGAATAGTTCAAAACTGATTGTTTTCTGGATAATATCGAAATACAATTTATAGGCAATAGGAATATATATACATAAATAATTTCCTCAGAAATATGGAATTCAGTGATCGCTGTCTCTACATTTAACTTTTTGTAATTTTCATCCAAAAATTAGAATACGCTCTTTATAAAATTGTGCTACATAGTAACCTTAAGGATAGAGTAATGGTCAGGCATTTATGAATGATATGAAAGAGGTCAGGAAAGGGTTAAAAAATAAATTCACAAATTAGGTTTATAGACAATGCAGAGTATAAGTAACTAGCTACAACTGTATTATGATGGATATATCATTTAAGTTTTGTTAACTACACTCTGCAAATTGATGATAATTCATTATTTACATTTTCCAAATAAAATATTATTCCAACTCAAATAATACAATTTCATGTCCATTTACTATAGAATTATTATTTTCAGGAGCTTTAGCTGTATCTATAGTCTCTGTATGAAATTAGAAGATCTAGAAAAATTATTAAGGCTCCTTTAATATGACAGAAGTTTATTCACTAATGCTGACTTTATCCATGTTACGTGATAACTAAAATTACATATACCATAAAATTCATGCATCATTAATACTAAAGTTAATGACCATGCTTTTTCCTAGCTACACTAGAACGTTTTGATATTGTTGCTACATTATTAATCTAATACTTTTTAGGTATTTAAAAAATGTGGTCATAAAACTTTCCTAACTATTGAAAGTACAACTTCTCTGCAGAATAATGTATCTTAAAAACAATGTGTTATTGCATTTTACATTCATTGCAAATATTGCAACTCTAGCTCCGCATGCAGAAAATAATTTTGTTAAGGTTTTCCTTCAAGCTTCGTATCTCTAATAAAAGAAAATGTATACTGTATCTGTCTATACTTAAAATAATTGGGATTGTTCTGAAACTATTATCATGCTTTGAAACTTATGAAGTTGATTTAAATCTTGAATTGTATTCTTGAAACACATTAGGAAAAAACATAAAAACTTAATTCACAATGGCAAATTATATCTGATCTTAGAAAGTAGACTATTGGTTTAAAACTTAAACATGGTTGTTCGAAATTTGGCATCATTCAAAGAAGATACATGCTGACATAGCAACATGCTTTTGAGGGAGTTGTCCAAGCATTTTGACTGAATTTTTATCATACATAATTTGTAAAAATTACTCTAGGAAAGGAAAGTATGCTCAAACATTTCAAAATCTAATAAATAGTTTCACTATATGAATGCATAGCTTGTAAATTTTAAATTTTACATATTTTATACAAATTCAATTTCCTAGACTAAAATTAATAAAAAATAATAAATAATAAAAAATTTCCTAAAAGTACAGTTGAGTCTGGAGTAGGAAAATGATAGACAAGCTAAATACTAAAACATTAACCACAATCTCTGGTTACAGAAATGTTATTATTACATATAGGATAATGACTCTTCATTCAACAACTAATCATCAGAGTTATAATTTTATAAGAGGAAAAGATAATATTTATATGTTCATGTACTCAGATTCACTTATATGGATAAGTATATACATAGATCAAGAGAGTATGAAGCAATATGTCATATAATTCTGCCTTGAATACTCAGTCTAAAGCTTTAAAGATTTCTGTAGAATTTATATACACTACTAACTCACATGAGAATAAATTTCTCCTTTCATCTTTACTTTATTGGTGTTAAAGTAAAAGAGAGATTATTTTTTTATTATAAATTGATGAATTGGATACATGACTCCAACAACTAAAACTTATATTACTGTTACAATAGTGATAATACAATCAACTATAAATCAACCTGAATGAAACTAAAAATTTTTAGATTCTCACTGATCATTCATAACTTTGATAAAATATTTATCAAATTGTACAATTTTACAAAAACACTCACCTGAAACATTTCTGAAAATTGTTTACTGTTATATCTGCAAATGCTATATATAAGTACATTTATACAGCATGTTGCTTCAGTAATAAAATACAGATTGTTTAATAAGAAAATGTATATTAAGCTTTTGAAGTTTGAAGTTTTATTGCAAACGTAAGTAAGTTATAGCTTCATAAAAGCTTTTCTTATGAATATATAAATATATATGCATACACAGGTTATGTTTCTAATTATTACATTAATTAGCCTTCTTTTGATTCATTAATTGACTAACATGTGATAACAATCAATTTTGAATCCTAGCATACTAATAAAAAACATTATTAATTTTTCTATTGTGATTTTCAATGGTAATTTAAAACTATTAAGCTTTTCTAACAAACAGGTTAAGTCAGCAAATGTAAAGATCCAATTCTGATGCAAATAAATAAATTAACATATGAATGTAATGACAAAAGGGTTTGGAGAAGGGAAGTTGTCTGATGAGAGTTAAAGCAATCTGACCTTTTTAACATAAGAAATTGAATACAATATTTTTAAAAAATCTTATTCAGTACTCCCAAAATAACACTTGATTCTTGAATCATTTACACTTAAGACTGTAAAACATCTAGCATAGGCTCAAGATTCTAACGTAAAATTCTTTCTACTTTCTAGTTCAAGAAACTTACTGTTACACTGTCAATTTAGGTTATCCTATCAAAAATGTTAGATGTAGCGATACTTTTTCAGAAGTTAAATTTAAAGTAAAATATTTACTATCACTTTGCCATCATAAAAATAAATAAGGATATTAACTGTCAACTCCTGTTAAACAAATTTTATAATGGATAATCTTGTTATATTTCAAAATAATCTTTCCCTTAATATAAAGCATAGATATACATTTACTTTCTGGAATTGGATTTGACTGACCAATCACATTTTAATTCACTGATAAACCTCACTATTTCTTTTCAACATTTAATAAACATGACATTATTGCCCATTGAATTTATTATGGTTATTTTCCATACTTTACCCAACAGAGATAATGTTTTCTTCCTGAAATATTAAATTCTTAAGAATGAATGATCGTTGCCCATTTGCTAGCTCCTTCATTTCTTTTATATATTTTAGCTATCAATCTTTTAACTCTTTATATTACCTTTTGTGCATAATCTTATCAGGGTTCTAATTTAATGTAAATTCTGAAGTTGAAGCTAACTCTATATTTCTCATACAAAACATATATAGCCCACTAGTTAAATACTTGCACTTGTTTCCTTAGGGGCATTCCATGACAAGTGGACCAACGGTCCCCGCTCGACCATCACCGATTTCAATGAAATTTTGTGTGAACATAACTTTATATCTTCTATGAACATTTCCCAAGTTTTACATCCATCGATGAAATATTTGCTGAGATATAGTCATTTGTTTGACCCCCTACCGCAGCCTTCTACAGTTAGACAGCGATTTTTAGCAAGTTTGAGACACGTTATCTCTGGCAGTATTCCGTTGAGCAAAACAAACCTTGGTATTCTTATACAACCTATGTTGCTCTATTAAACAAAATAATAATAAATCTCTTATGAGCGAAATCTGCGAAGAAGATTTGAAGCAAAATCGGCCCAAAAAATTATGGCTCGAAAAAAATTTAAAGTTTGGCATTTTATATCTTTTGAAATAAACATACAATAAACACGAAACT
>KZ309083.1:12024-38797 GCA_000376725.2 Ladona fulva | reverse complement strand
TATATATATATATATTATTCTGTAGAGGTAATTTATAACACGCTTGGAAATAAATATATGGCATGCATTATATCACCAGTTATTAAAGAAGCAGCAGAAGACACATTTTTGCCAAAAGACACATCTGAATTAGTGCTTTCTCTGCAAAGAACACTGATGAACGAAGAAGTTATAAACAAAATGCTGACAATGATAGGCAGTGCAGAGAATAATGGATATCAATGAGAAGGAATATTAAGAAAGAGAGATTATGCTTCATGCTCCATAATATAGAGAACTTCCAAATAATGACAAAGTTTTAATTAAATACACATTTAAATATGGCTCATAATAAGCAATGGGTAAACTCAGATGAAAGGATTATCCTTATCAGGTAGCTATATATGAGAATGCATAACAGTATAAACCAAAACTGAAAGGTCAATGAGGAGACTTGAGGAAATAATTATAGAAAGCATTAACAACTCTCCCAAAGATCCTTCATAGCATAGAATGAGATGCTATTTAATGATTAATGGAGTATTTTCACCATAATGGTAGAATTTTCATTTCATCTTCACTTTCTATATATTTTTCTTCATATTGGGATATGAATTTTCAAACAGTTCCCACTTACTTAACTTTGAAATTTAAAGCTATCAATTGATTATGTTTAGAAATTGTTAAAATGATCTATTCACTGTATGCTAATTATTCAATCACTCCTTAAATTTTCCTTTGATAACTCATTACAAAATGCTAGCAATTAAAAGCTTAGATTTTTGTGGCAACTAATTTTGTTACTGTTGTTAATGTCTTTACCAATAAATCTGATTGTCAAATAAGAAAGTATAAAATTTCAAAAGAAAATTCCTCTACTTCGATTTCAAAATACTTGTCCAACGCTTAACTATTCTTTCCCTATAGCAGGCTTTCTCCGTCAGAAGTGAAAGAAAGCAGAGGAACTTATTGAAAATAGCTATACAATGTACATTGTATTAATATATTTAACTGAATAAGTAAAAGCAATGACACAACTGTACTATATCATGAATTTAATCTGAAATTGTACTTTTCATTTCCTTTTTCCTAACATGCTTAAGTTTCAATAATAAATGATTTAATACAAAAATGCACAATTTTTATGTAGTTAAATGCATGCACTCTGAACTGAATGTATTTAACATTTAACAATATAATGTTGGGAGAATTTCAATACTAATCATCATTTACAAATGGAGGTAGATGTTTCATTAACAGATAATTATTTCTATTTTTTATCATTCAAAATAAGATAAATGGTACCTTATAGCCAGAAATATGGCACCCACTATGAGCTAAAGCATTACACAAGTCCTCCAGGGTTTTCATCTTGATGATCCATTTCTTGATGGATAACTTTATGAATAGAACCCAATGCATCTCTAACCTAGACAAACCTGTTATTATATCTCAGACTCATCTTTCAAAGCACCAGAGAATTACTTTCAAACCATCCACTTAATTTTTCTCAAGTATTTCAATAGATATATATTGTTCTGTAACATTATGATAAAATGATATTTGATCTGATATACAGGAGCTGATTATGCTATGTTCAATGTTCATCAGTGTTTAATTGGATGTTGAGACATTACATGAGGTGATGTATTATTACCTGGGGTGGAATTACCGCTCTCAGGTGAAGTCTGCACCTCTTGGTTGGTTGAGACTGAACGAGGGGAGGGCTTCCATGGGGAGGAGCCTGATGTGTGGGGCACAAGGGCACTGCTTTTTCCCATGGTGGGGGAGGAGGAGGGGGTCGAGCACGAGGCAGATGCCGAGGAGGTGGCACCAGAAACACCTGCAGCCGATGCTGCTGCTGCCATCTGTGATCTCTTGATGCTTGCCATCTCAAGGAGGAGTTCTTCATGGCGAACATTTTGAAGCTCAGTCTTTTTCTCAAGTTCGCGTATTTTAGACTAATGATTAAAAAAGGAGAGAAATTCATAATCGAGGTCTAAAATTGATATTTTTACTGTGGAGCATAGTAATAACAGACTCAAAATAGTCTGTAGATTTTTCCATATGTCTGAGATGCAAAAATCATATAGATCACAAGAGACATGTTATAGGCATGCATGTATCTCCTTTGATGCAATTCCTTCACTCTGAAAAGTGATATAAATTGCTTCAAAACCATAAAATATTCCTATAGAGAGTATATGAGGAACCACTTTACTTCAAGGCTGCAAAATAATCTATATCTGCAGTAAGATGAAAATCAAATTGACAAGAGTTCATTCTCAGAAGCATGATAAGAAATGAAGATGGAATGAACTTTAAATATCTCAAAAAAGATAAGAAATGAAGATGGAATGAACTTTAAATATCTCAAAAAAGATAAGAAATGAAGATGAAATGAACTTTAAATATCTCAAAAAAGATAAGAAATGAAGATGAAATGAACTTTAAATATCTCAAAAAGCCCCTAATGTGCTTTTATGTGTGCATCAATTTTTTAATGTTTAGAAAAAATGGGACATCTCAATGTCTATTAATAGAATAACTTCAAGATTGAATCAGAGTACAAGATGCATATTTTTTTCTTGTGACTTAGAAACCAATGACCTAACTGATTATTCCTGCAGCCAAGAATTATATACGTAAGGGGATCTGCTTCCTTATCGATTTCAATGGAAGAACGATAAAAAATTTAATTACGGAGATCTTGCAACAGTAATTTTTTCTTATGGTTATAATTTGTACATTTTACTATGTACAAACAAATTGAAATGGTAAATTTTATTTTGCAATATTATATTGATATTAACATTTCAAGAAAACAAAAGAAAAAATTTCCCTATTTTCCTATGATAGTGTATGCCCTTCAATACACATTTAATAATGTGTTTTACATTACATAAGTTTAAATTTAATCAAAATACTAATGAACTTGAAAAAAAAGGCTAAACAGAAATATAAATTGAAAAGAACATCATAATTGAGAAAAATTTTAACATTTAGGAAGTAAGCAGTGCCACCTTCTTTACAGATAAGCTTCATTGCATGAGAAGGATATTTTTCAAAGATGGGAAGTTTGGCTTCACAGGGAACATAAAGCAGAGGAAAGTTGTGATATGAGTTCCAACTCTATCGAGTGTTACATATTTAAGAAAATCTATCTTAGATAAATGTTGTTTTTTTAAACCAATTTCAGAGAGAATTTAAGAATTATTCCTGAATTTGGACAAATCTGGGTTATGAGACAGTAAAAATTGAGAGAAATAATTTCATTAAATGATTTTAATTATGATAGTTGATATTAAAATAAGTTACAGGCTAAGAGACATTATTAAATACTGGCTATAAAAGGTAATATTGAAGAAAAGCCATCATATATTTTAAATTTATGAGATATGGAAGTCTCCTTTTTGATAAATATTTAAGATATTTCGTAAATCTGACAATTTTTCTGAGAGAGAAAATGCTTGAAATTTTATCTTCTCAGATTTCCTAATTGTGAACAACAAAAAATTAGAGAAGTAAAAGATTATGAAATTGACACAAACATTACATTAATTTATACCTAGCTGATGCCTTATTAAGAAACTAGATCAATACCTATTATGTTACTTTTAATGAAACTCATAAATTTTGATCAAATCTGACTGAATCCTTATTAGAATGCTGGAGACTCTCCAAAAATCAAAGGAAGTAGCTCAATTGTTGAAAGCAGCCCAAGGTATGATTCTCAATGGGGTCCACAGTATCTTTCTTCAGCATCATCTTATATTTAGGAAGCTATGTGAATTAAAATGTAAAATATCCTCTAATGTCAATCATAATAATTATACACCTGTGCCTTATTTAGCAATTCTTGAGGCTACCCACACAAAAGTAAATACAGGATCTCAAAGCAGATGTCTAATAAAAAGGGAGAAACAAAATATTTTAAGAGGAATATATATTCCTGAATGTATACCGAATTTCGAGGGTCCTTTTTCTTTCTGACACTTGGAACCTTGATTTATCGGTTAAAGTGGTAATATGATACAGGAATCACTGAGAATGAAATAAAAAATTCTTTAGCTGTAGTTACACTGAAGATTTTCCTATGTTTGGGGGAAGGGTACGAAAATTCATCCTTAATGGAGTATGACCTCCAGCAGTTTAAAGTCTTAAACATGAGCATGAAGTATGAAAAAATGTAAATAAATCTATGACATCTCCTCTAACACAAGATCCAACCACGCATACCTCAGAATTAAATGAAGAGATAAATTTCATTGATAATGAAGAATTACCAAAACAGTTCAAAGGAAATTCTTGATAAGTAGACCAAAAGGAAAATAGTTCATATAGTTCCAAAGGATAATAGCTTTGTCAATAGTTAGGGGAAAACCATTCTTTATATGCGAAACAACAATTCAAAACTTGAGTCAATGCTAGAAAGGACATGCATGAATGGTGTTACTGCAAGATGATTTTCCCAAAATCTCATTTCCCATGAAAGAAATGGTGATAGAAAACAAAGGTAATGCCACAAATGAAGTGGACAGGATAATATAATCAATGTCATATAAAACATCGGACAGATGTCTCTCAGAGAGAAAAGTTCATAGGTTCATCAATTCATGGAAAGAAGATTGGATACAATCAACGAATTTGTTTTCTAAGGGTAAGTGAAAATAATAAAGAAGTTGTCTCTGATATAGAAATGATTATGTATGAAATTATCAGGTATGATAAATATATAAATTGATTAGTTGATAATGAAATAGCTCACTCATAAAAAAATTAAAATAAGAATGAAAATAAAATATTATATAAAGACAAATTTTTTCATAATTATATTTTAAATTTACAATGAACACTGAAAATGCTATTCAAGCAAGTTTTATTCATAGCTTTAAATGGTGGGGGGAAATGGTTCTTTTTTTCATATTGATAACCGACATCAATTAAAAATTAAAATGTGAACTATTTAACCTCTAGCTCTTCTTAACACATCATATGATTAATAGTAAAGAAGATTAGTCATTGGTACTTCATTGATATTTCATTGAAGGTTCATTATAATTTTATAGAAGAGAATTTTAAAATGAGTGGAAGTTCTCCATTTTTTAACCCCTAACCTTCATTAGTAAATCCCTTTATTCCAGATTAAGATACACAGCCAAATTTTTAACCTTGAAAATAAAATGAAGAAAGCAACTGAAAATAAATCAGATTTACCCATGAAATATTATAAGAACTTAACAAGAAATCTTCTTTAAAAGACTCATTGATGCTCAGTGTTTACCTTTAAAGTTTGTTTAGGAGTTTGTTATCATTATTAAATTATTAATTACAATATCACTACAAATGATAATATGCAATATGATTATGCATTATCAATAATCACTGATTTTTTCAGAATTAGGAATTATTTAGCATATTTCCAGGATAGAGGTTTAGTTCAGAATGAGTAAATCACCCTTCTCATAACTAAATATAATTTTAAATATCCTTTTAACTGTTTCTGATTTTGCATAGTTTTAAGTAATATATTTGTGATCCTTTAAGGGAGTGTAATTATAAAAATAAATTTCCTTTTCTGATTGCTAATCATACCTTGAATTTATGAATGTATAAAAGGTATTTGCTTCAAACTTTTTCAAATGCTAATTCAAATCTAACTTTATATCAATGTAACCCTGTAGCATAATAGAAAACAGAAGAATGTTCATTACTGTTATTATTTTTTTAAATTTCCTCCTTAAATTTATATGATTGTCCTCAATATAGTTCAAAATTGTTATTGTTATACAAATTTATATACCACAATTCTACAGTATATAACTTTCCTATTATCCTTTGCTTTTGTTGAATGTCATAAATGAAAATCTATTATGGTGATGTTTTGTGGAAATAAAATTATAGATGTGTTATGCTGTTATTCTTTACAGTAATTATATTTAGTATATAATCCTATTTCATGGAAAACCAAATCAAATGTAGCGAAGCAATGTTCAAAGGATTTCAAAGCAGTTTTGCATTACGGCTACACTTAACTCTTGTTTTATAATACTTCATAGATTTATTGGTTAATTCTCCTTGAAAAGAGAAAGTATAAAGCAAAGTATGCGACTAGTTGTCAGTTTTATCACTGTAATTATTAAAATCTTAAAATCTGTGAGAAATAAGGAAATTCTAAATTTAAGAGCAACAAAAATCTGATATTTTCTTACAGATATTTTTCCTGATTCCATAATATTCTTCAAGAAATTCAACTTCTAATTTTCTACGCCTTGACAATTTTGATCAATGTACAAGAGAATACTGCCTAATTGAACTATGTAGCAGCCAGATTACAGCTTAACAGAATCAAAGAAGCTCTACTAGCAGTAACTAGTAATGCAATCAAAATAAAACCTGTGAAAGGAAGAAATTGCTCAACCATTAATGGTGCATGATATAAATCTAAGAATAGGTTTTATCAGTCATGATAGCTTCAAAATTGTTAATAATGACTTAGATATCAAATTCCTTCAGAAAATAGTCTTTCACAGATTTTACCGTCTAATCTTCTAAATGCACTAAAAAGAAGGAGTTCAGATGTAAGAAGTACTAAAAAATACTCGATAAATATAAATAAAATTAAATAATATGCTAGAAATAGTGGAAAAAGGTTATTGGGAAAGGTTTAGGATATTCTCAGGTAAGAAACAGAATGAAATATTATTGCTCTGGTCATACTCGGGGCATACTCTCATAATCAATTAATTGTGAGACAGAAAACATCAGCTGTATAAAAGAGATTGATGCAGATAAGTGAATGTCTTCTGAAATTTAACCACCTCTTAGCATTAAGATAATGCAGGAACTATGTTATATCAAATAAATGCATGAAATATTTCAGTAATACAGTTACATTCTAATGAATCCATATTTGTCATAGATTTCTTTTATTTCAAATAAAATAAAATTCCATAACATAAGAGCTGACTAAAAATCATGTTCAGAGAAAAAGAACTGTAACTGAGAAGACTTATTTAACAAAAGAGTGATTGTTACCTCAATATAAGTAGGGCAAATAGAAATAGTTGCATAAGTTGCAATCCATGGGAATATGTGCTAAGCTTAAGACTTTTGAAAACCTTCAAATGCATAATTTACTTCATTGACAGTAAGATATATTTAAATATTGAATTTAATCTATGATTAGCAATAAAAATTTCAGTTGAAGAAAGCAAATCTCTCAATGAAAAAAATGTTCCTGAATTTTCTGTGTGCTAAACACTCATAATGAAAGAACAATTGCTAAGCACTCTGAATGGGAATGAATAAGAAAGTAAGTCAAACTTAACTGAAAAGAACCAAAACTGGTTAACAATTCTCAACTCACTCTAGAGAAGATGTAAAATAAAAGATTAAGATGCCAAAAGAAATAATGAGGTAGAACTGTCTCCCCTTAACAATTTCTATATTTCCTACATAGATTTCTATAAATAATGATCTCCAGGAGTGAGACAGTTGTATTTTACATACTTAAACTCTTTTTAGTTAAAATTCTTAAACACAAGGAATAATTTATATGTTTTTTTTTTTTTGAAGCCAGTTGTTTTCTTCTTGAAACATTTGGAACAACAATACTTTGGATAAATCTGTAAGTAATTAATTAATTTTACTTATTCAACTAACATAGTTTTCCTTCTCAGTCTTCTCTTGATGAATGCTAATTATTAGAATTATCCAAGAATTTAAACTATGAATGAAAATATGGACAAAATATTTTAAATTTAACCTTGAGCTCATGCAAATTCTACAATACTCGTGATTTCAGGCAGGCTCATTTGATATCAATTCTGATAATTCTTTCTAAAGTCATTATGTTATTTTTGAAAGAAATCAAAATAATAAGTAGCATTGTGCATCTCTATCCACTGCTAGGATTTACTATGAGGGTATATATTTACAATCAATTCAAATAAATTCTTTCGATGACGTTACAAAATTTTGATATGATTGCATAAATACCTTACATAAATGCCCAGAACAGTTTCTAATACCCAAGATATGCTGTTTTGATGAAGCACTTAGGGGAAAAGAAATTTAAAATTTTTGGTATATTATTATGAAAAAGATCATAAATACCAATTAGTGGTAGCAATCTATAACCAAAATAGAAATTTTAAAGGAGAAAAGAAAAGGAGAAGGTGAAAGGGTAGATTAGTGGATCAAGAAACATCAAGAGAGAGTCTCTACTATCTAAGATTCTTTATCAATTTAATATATAAATATCTAAACTAAAGGAGCATACAGAAAATGAAATGGGTAACTTACCTGTAATGCCTCAATAGTTTCAAAAGATCTTGGTTTTTCAGCATCACTGAGTTTGGTATACTTCTGAAGTTCGTGTTGTCTTTCACGGAGCTGAGACAAGGCTTCTGCATGCTGCCTTTCTAATTCCTTCCGCTTCTCAGCGGCTTCGCGCATTTGCTGATGATGAAATTCAAATATACATATGTTAAAATGAATTTAGAACATGTTTGAAAATGCTCCAAAAATGATATGCCTAATCTCATCTTTTCCAGTTAATGGTAATATTTTTGGGACTTTTGATAAATCTAACAAAAACATCGAAAAAACCTTGCTCTTTGAAATGACGATAATAGTAAATCAGATGATCCATCTTTCAAACATACTTTCAAAACTTACTTTACACAAAATCCTGAGCATAAAATAATAAAACTAAATTGAACATACAAGCATAATACAAATTAACATTTTTGTCTTACGCTGATATTTATTTAAATGATTTTTAAAGCTCATTTTCAGTATTTTCTCCAATAATTTTGCTTTTAATACAAACTTATCACCTATAGATATGCCTGGAAATCCAGGATTTTGTTTTACATTAAAGGTTTACTAGACATTCATAACTGCTAAGAGGAGAGGGTATACTTCAGATTAGGTCACAGACAATTGTGCTTATGGACAGCTTACAATACTAAGTCAAATATTTTGGAAAACAATCTCAGCAACTTAAGCAAACTCTAACTTAGCATAACTAATAGTGCTAAATGTTCTGCATACCTAGAAAAGAATAAATGGAAATTGAAATTTTCTAGTGAGAAACTATGTTGTACTTTAAATGAAGCATACTTCATTGCTATTGCCAAAATCTATTCTTATTATTAAATTTTATCTCAGCCAATACCATTGATGATGTCATATTTCTTTATTGTACATCTCAATTTTTTCATCCATGAGTGATATAAAATCCTCTACATAGATAAGCAAGTAGATGGCTAGTCTTGCTGTAGGTATTATTCACCTTTATCATTAACTTTTTGATATTTTCCTTCAGTAAAATTTATACTTAAGAGAATCTCCTTCCTCATAAAAATCAGAGTTATAAAGTATTATCATTAAAGGAAATTCTGGTGTATACTTTTATTTTGCCAAACTAATTGCACCATTGTCTAAAATCAAGAACCATCTAGAAAGAATGAATAATAAAATGTGAGGATCATTATGTGGTGACTGAGGATAATAAACAAAGAGCAAAAATAATTAGTTCATTCAGAGAACATTAAAAGTCCCCTTTGAAATAATACATATCTTTCCAATGGCATTTCATCGTCATAAACCAAGCAAAGGATAACGATAGAGGGAATGAATGCTGAGAATCCCAGGGAGCCAATTGGAACACCTAAGAAAGGATTCAATGGTCTGAAATAAATTAAAGCAAAATATAGGCCAAGGAAAACTTTTGCTTGAATAAAAAAATATATAGAAGCAGTTTTGGTAATCTATGTAAAAAGAAAAACCTGAAATAAATAAACATCTGAGCATAAGAAAAATGATAATATTTGTTGACTATAGTCAGAAAGATTATATCAGTATTTTATGGTATGGGATGGCCATAGATAGGGTTACCATATCTTGATGGCAGAAAACAGAGACAATACATTTTGAAGTGAGTTCCACCATGACAAAACCAGGATGTTGCTTCAGAACTTTGTTTTTGCCTATTTTTTTGAGTTTGTTAGCCTTAAACAGCAAGATCACAGAGATACTAACTCATTTGAGTCTTCTGACTTTTTATTTTTCACCTCTCAATTTCCTGTATTTACCAAATTAGAGATTTCATTCCAATCAGGATAAGACAAATATTGACCATTCTTCCAAACCTGGACAGTCAAAATGGGATCTCTGATAAACCTATACATAGATAACCTATGTCAGATTTAAAAAATATTAAGAAGAAAACACTCCTATTCTAATTTTTTAGCCCTTAGATCAACCACTTCATATCATTAGATCAATCAATTTTTGCCATATTTGTCAAATTAGAAGAAAGAAAAAGAATAAATAATAAAGAATAACATTCAAAGCTTATATCCTGATGAATCATGAAGTTCACCTTAGTCCTTATTGTATAGTGGATTACTAAAAAAATGAACGGGTATATATTTCTGCTCCATTATTTTTCACCTCTTGGTACAGAGAATTAACAATCTGGAAATACCATAGGATAACTCCCCACCCTGGGCATTGTAACAGTAACTGGGTTTCAAAGAAACTCACACGAGAGGGTGGACACTTTATGGAAGATATGTTGGAAAGGTTTCATACTAAGAAAGAGCCTGATTTAGAAAATTCTTCTCAAAGATATAACTTTTGCATCCCTCATGTATTGAAATTATACCATATTTATTACCTACATCAGGACTGACGTAATACCTAAGGTTAAGATTCAGATTTCCCTTTACTTAATAGTCCTCCTGTATCAATAAATTAATAATTTTAAAATCTGAAATACGAGGGAATAAAAAATTACTTTTTCAAATTTATCCTCAGAGACATTTCACAATTCCATGCTTTGTATATAGTATTTCTTGAGCGATGCAAAGGTATGGTGCTCCATCTCTTTTTATTCTAGAATTTCCGTTTTCTCCTCTTCCGACGCTTATGCTTTTTTACTGTAACATCTAGACAACTCTTATAGTGATTTAATTAATTCAGTCTGATGTAAATATTTGCAAAATTTACGAAGTTATATTGTTTTTCTAATGGTGCACTCAACTGGATGGGCGTTGACAAGGAATCTCATGTTGCGTCCGCATATCTGTTTACTTGAACTGAAGAAAGACCTATGCTAACTTCACTTGATCGCCGTACACATTTAATTTGATTCAATGCGTCACATTCAGGGCAATTAAGACCTTACAGCATCAATAATTACAGCTTTCTTAATCATATTACTCATTGTCTTTCATGCTCACATAACGCTGAAGGAAGTTTTCATCGTCAATGAGATACGCTTTTCATTCTCTATCACAGCAGAGATAAGGTAAATAATATGAGCAGCATGAGGAAGGCAATCAAAAAATATACATTTTTGATTGGAAGGACACTTAGCTCAAGGGATAAGCAATAAAGCTAACAGAATTGTACAATATGAGGACCTTAGCCAAACAAATGGTTGATAGGTCTGGTTCCATTGTAATGTGCTGTTCCATTAGCAAAAGGAATTTTTTTAAATTTTTAATCTCAATATTAGTATTTTTCATTATTATTATCATTCCATTACTTTAATATTTGTTTCCCATATAATTACTGTTTCAAAAATTGGTGACCATCAAGAATTTTTCAACATCATAATTTACAGATTTCACGGGCGACATTTCATGTTTAGTAGATAGTAATGTTATAAGTCTTGAGAGTATTTTTAATGTCTTTGTACGCCCTCTTTCTTCGAAAAATCAAATATGATCAATTAATTATGTGGCTATAAAAATAACTAAGTTAATATGGACGCCGAAAGAATTTCGAAAAAGGAACGCTATTGTTCTTTTATCCTTCATTTAGTTTGTTTACTGAATTCGAGACCACAATGACTTTTGCTTCGTTTATAAAAAGCAGAATATAACATCTGAAAGTTTTGGACATAAAAGATTAATTTATGATTTAATATACCGCAAAATGTCAACACATGGCAAGAATAAGATAGATTGCAGTTTCTCTTCGCTTGCCAGCTCAATTGGGGTACACACTCCTCTAAAAACTAATTCCTTGCCTCCCTACAGGGATGCACATGGTAGTCTTCTTATAATTGGTAACATTCGAAAAGCAGCAATACTTCGAAAAGTCAGCAAGTGTCTAAAAATTTTAAAAATTACAAGTTACTTTTTCCCTAGGTGTACATCGATAATAAGCAGATTAGAATTATTATTATCCTCATCAGAAAATATAAATAAACGATTTTGAAGGCGATAGGTCAATGTGAAAGAAGATATTTACCTGGTCGGTAATGAACTGATCTGGACAAAATACAAATTTTATTAGAAACTTTCAGTTTTAGTGTTAAGTTGGTAGCAAAACATAACGTTTTGTAAGGCACCATATAGTGCTGCCGTTGTGGTTTTTTGTATGGTATTAGAAGAACAAAGCGTCAGGAGTCAGTTCGTCTTTGTTTTGCTTACGAAAAAGTCGTGTTGTGAGTTCCTCCAAATTAGAATCTAGAGCATCTAGGATGTTACCCATGGAGCTAGGATAATTGTGAAGAAATCGATTCAACATTTAGTTGAGAAAAATAGATTTCATAAAAATGGCATCATTATAAGTTATGCACATTACTATGATAATGTTACTCAAAAGTAATGTCAACTATCAACAATTTACTATTCCAAATTCATTATGCTAAGTCAGCATACGGAATATGCGAAATTAATTGTTAGTGAGGTTTTGTGACAAATGCAAGCTGAAGAAGGAAGTCATAAAACACAGGTTTTTCAGTCTTACAAAATAATTTTTACTTGCAAATCAGGAAATGCATGGCTTTGGTATTTAATTTGAAGGGGCGGCAAATTCTGTTCGCACCTGGGTGCAGATGGGCCGGGTGCAGCGTTAATCAAATTCAAATTCAAATTTCCACCAGAATCCTCTCATCATCTGGCATAAACTTTCCGACCCGACAAAATTCCAGGCAAAATTATTGGGAAAGAGCGTGGTGTTACATTCACATGTTCACTCCTAGGCGTGGCGGTATCAGGTTTCGCAAAAGCCCGTATTTTTATTCTATTTTGACCACTCACTATGGCGCGGCACTCAAAACTGACAGTTGTTTGTGTTGTTATTCCCTTGCTCTTTCACCACTTGCACTTTGTTAAAACTGTGTGTGTAAAGGGAGCCAATGTGAATCTAAAATCTTGATTGTCATGTCATTAATTACCCGTACTACTAAATGTCCACTGGACTCATAACTTGATAGAATACCCGGTTTCTACAGTACTGGTACAGTAGGTGCAGCAAAAAACAGTTACTACTTATAATATTTAAAGGAAATGCTCATTCTGTACACTCTTCTTAAAATACAATGGTAGTGTCAATGAAATATTATCAATAGTAAAATATGATGGTATTGAACTATAAATATTCAGATGCTCATTAATAACTACATCAGTGGTAAGTTTAAAAAAATGTTCTAATTTAGTTGAAATTTGTGATTTATTTAACTAAATAGTCAATTAAATGGATTTTTCAAGGGGAAAATGATAAAAATGAAAGTATCTTCTAAATGCCACTTATGAGTACTAAAGAGGAAGTCCTGCAATGAAACAGTATCACAAGAAAAAAGTATTTTGTAGTATACAAATTAAATAGTTCAAACTTGCTTAATCCTGTGAATTGGCTCGGAACAAAAATCCCAGATGTTTCAAGAATAAACTCTCTCAAATGAGAAATGGGCTGTGGTGGACAAATCAGAAGTACTCTTGTAGTGATGAAGCGAGCATGATTTATCATGAAAACTATGCATATCAAGAGAGGGTTTTAATAAATAATCTTTGAGTAGAAGGATAGACAAACTGCTCTAACCAAGTTAGCATGACAAATGATCAGATTCTGTCAGTAGAGAAAATACTGAACCAGTTGGCATTGATTGTCATATCCTAATTAAAGGAATTACCATGAAAGAATGAGCATTTTGTTAGTAATAACACTGGTAGTGGAAATAATATGGTTAAAAAATATTCATACTAGAGATAAACAGATAAGAGTAGAAGTACTTCTTTTTTCTATGAAATTGATACAAAGTGGTATAAGGAGGAGATGTAGTAAAGATGGATTAGAAAAGACGAGTGATGGGAAAGATACTGGTGGAGTTACATATGAGAATCAATTGATAAATTAAAAACTCCCACTCTCAAGAATGTTTTTAAAACGGGTAATGAATCATATGAGAAATTATTAAGAATGGCTGCTGAAGGGCTTGGTTTATGGTATATGAGAGTAGGACAGATTCATTTTCTCTCTTTATAACTTACTGTCATATTTGCTGAATAAATGGGAAGTAAACGATAATAGTTGGAGATAATTGAAAGAATTTTCTGCATATTTTGTTGACGCAGTTTGGGTAAGGGATCTGAAAAGGATGAAAACTCTTCTACACTTCATAAATGAAGGTGATGAAGGATGAAGATAAAACAATAAAGCTAATATTATGCAATAAATTGAAAGAAAAGGAGCAAAGTTACTTATGTCTATGTCTATGTGTATACCCTGCTAGCCACCTTTCGGCGTGTGGCAGGGGGTGCATGCACCAAGACTCTATTTACCTAGTCGATTACTTTCGCGTATCGTTCGCGGAAAAAACGAATTCTTGAATCGGTTCGTTTTCGCATCTATTTCTCTTATTTTCCTCGCTGTATCGGAGCGGCCTATATAGCAGGGAGGGCGCATTATGTCCGCGACGTCTTCCGAGAACGTGGTTTCTCTGAACTTATTTAATAAATTTATCCTTAGTGTTAATCTTCTTTTTTCTAATGATTCCCATCCCGCGTTCTTGAGCATCTCAGTAACGCTTACTGATTTATCATAGCAATTCTTCACGAAACGTATCGCTTTTCGTTGCACCTTTTCTATTTCTCGAATACAGCACTTGTCGGCTGGGTCCCATATACTACATGCATACTCAAGGTGAGGCCTGACTAACGCGAAGTAACAACGCTCGCGGACTTTTTCTTCGCTTCTTCCGACTATTCTCTTAACAAAACCGAGTTTCTTAAAAGCCTTTCCACATATGTTATGGATGTGGGCACTCCATGATAAGTTATTAGTAAGGGTCACTCCTAGATATTTCACCGATTCTTCCGTTATTAAGTTTTTCCCTTGGAGGCTATACGAGTAATCTTTAGTTATCGATTTTCTTTCAAAGAAGTTAATTACTGAACATTTATCTACATTTAGCTCCAATTGCCAATCATCGCACCATTTTGCAATTTTATTTAAGTCATTCGAAAGGATCAATCTATCCTCTTCTCTCTCAATCTCTCTGTAAATTACCGTATCGTCCGCAAATATCCTAACTTTACTATCGATTATTTTGCTAAGATCGTTGATATATATTAAAAACAGTATTGGCCCGATTACGCTTCCCTGCGGGACGCCTGAGGTTACCTTAACTAGGTTGGAGCTAATGCTGGAGTTAGATAAATTACTTTTGTACCTCAGTAAAATTTTATCCTGAAATTTAAGATACAGTAGATAAGAAAGGCAAGCCAAATGGGGTATTGTGCAGCTCTGAGAGTAGATGATGAGAGGTGTTGCTAAAATAATAGGAAAAGAATCAAAAATATTAAATTTTAGTTACTTTTAAAATTTTTATTCTGTTGAATGGATTTTCAGTTCAGTCATTGTTATTCGATTTAATGGGTTATCTTTCCGTTTATTATATATCAAAATAGTATCCGATGAAAGTAATGTTCATTTTATGGCTAATTTTTATATTATTGGTACTTACTACTCTTCTTACTACTCATCTATACATGGCGCCTTAGAAAACGTTATATTTTGCTACCAATATCAGTACCAGCTACCAACTTAACACTAAAACTGAAAGTTTCTAATAAAATTTGTATTGCAACATGAATAACTTCGATTAAATCCACTGAATAAATATTCCTTTCTCATCTTNATATATATAGAAAGCAAATGTCTGTCCTTCCCCCTATTTATCTCAGAAACGGCTTAACCTAGAGATCTGAAAGAAACGGCATTGTGTTTCTACAATGCTGAAAGACCCAGGAAAACTATTCCCATCTCTGTTAAGACTCGGGTTCGAACCCAGGAGCACAAAATACGGTTCCATCAGAGATGTACGTAAAGTACCTTTTCATGACTTGCAGTGGTCGTTTCTTTTACAAAATGAAATTAGAAACAATGGTCCTACGAAACTGAGACAAGTATCACAATAAAGGAAATTGATCATAGAATCTTATTTTAGTCGTGAGTCATTCATATAAATTCGAAATTGCGAGAAAAATACTAAAATATACGGAAAATTCGTAATATTTCGGAAATTAACAACAGCTCAACCCTGATTGGCTTAAAGTCGACCAATCATGAGAAAGATGCAGATTTACATACAGGTGTATATTCCGGATCAAAACATTTTTCAATTTCAATTGATTTCATCAGGTATCTAAACCCATCCCTTTGACGACCAATGCAATTGTTGATCGTTGAATTAATGAGATATCCCATAAATATTCACGGGGATAATCAGTTAGCATACTTTTCCATAAGTAATGTAACTAAAGTATGTTTCCGTTACCTGCAGAGGTAGTTTCATTCACAGAATTTAATTAGAAATAATAGTCTTACGAAATTGAGACATGTGTCACAAGATAGGAAAATGATCCTAGAATCCTATTTTAGTTCTGAAACATTCATATAAATTCGAAATTGCGAGAACTTTAATAAAATACACAGAAAATTCGTAAAATTTTTCAGAAATAAACAACCCATCCCTTTGACGACAAAGGTAATTGTTGAAATTGATTTCATGAGTTATCCCATATAACTGCATGGGAATAATCAGTAAGTATACTTTTCCATAAGAAATATACGTAGAAATACGTATCTATACCTTTATGCTTCCCTGCAACGTTGGACCATACCAAAGGCAGCAGAGTACAGTCATGAGCAAAAAAAACTCAAAAAATTGCGGGCAACATAAGATTCGGGACACTCTTAAGACTCCTTCTGCGGAACATGTTGCAACGCTGTATGGAGTCTATCTCAAATATAACGGTACTTATTTTGGCTGCAAATGTGGGGGGGGGGNTCTCTCAAAGAAAAATGAATATATGTTGTTTAAATCTCCTAACCGAACATGTTGCAACGCTGAACATGTTGCAACGCTGTATGGAGTCTATCTCAAATATAACGGTACTTATTTTGGCTGCAAATGTGGGGGGGGGGGTCGGTATAAGAAATGGTAGGAGCATCGCGAGCGGCTCCCGTAGCGGACACCCATTTAGAAGGACGGACCTAATTTTAAGAAAGGCATTGATGGAAACTTTGCGTATACGCGATGGCAGCTCAAAATGTATGAGTTATAGACGGTGCAGATTGAATGAATTCGCAATTTAGAATCGTCAATCAAGTCGAATACGTCTTTTTACCGAAAATCAACGTTATGGACCTCCGACTCGCTGATTCTCTAACGGAAGGAGAACAGGTGCATAGAGCAGTCATACTTTCTTCCCTACTCTCACCAACATTATCACAAATATGCCGGATGTGTAATCTCAGAAAACTGTTCCAAAAAATGATGGCGAACCTTATCTCGGATATTTCACATGGATCTTTAGTAATAATATTTCTATTAGAACTAACCTGTGCAATGTTGCGTAAGTGGGCTCAGGTATTGAAAGTAATGAAACAGGAAGTTAACGACTTCGTAAATGTTATTAGTGATTATTTTATTATTCGGTGCTGATAACGTTTTCAGTAATATGTGTAGATTGTTTTAGGGAGTTTTTCATTATTGTTGCCTTAACTTTCATCGATACAATATTTGAAAGTAATTAATTAGTAAATTAATCGAAAGCGAACACCGAAGGGATCTGCGATCAATATTAAAAGGTAATAAATTCATTCTTTCAGAAATGAGTTCGGATGCAGGTGATCCAAGTTCCTCCTGATGAACCGCTTATTACTCCTCTCTTAAAGAAAAACCAATCAACTCTAGAGTTAAATATTAAGCTAATGGAGCATAATATGTTCTGCTGTAATTCCTAGGAATGTGAGCGGAAAGAAGTTTTAAATGAATACGTAATAAGATTACCAAAAAATAAGCCTTTGTATTCATTTAATATAACTTATTATATTATGACAAAACCTTCTGTAATGTAACAAATAATATCTAAAACTTTAAAATCATCATCTCACAGAACAGAGAACATGAGAAAGCCCTCCTCCATCCATCAAGATAAAACTTAGTAATGCATTTAATTGAAATTAACCAAAATTCCATTTTCTTCCTATTCCAGTTCCTACTCCCATCACTCATTTCCTTTATGCACCAAGCTAGATTCATTCAAACGATTCTACATCCTCTGTCATCTACACCATTGCCATTCTTAATCCAAAGGACTCCTTCAAAAAAACATTCTATTAACTTTCATATTCCCCTCTTTCCTTCTTCCTCAACATCTCAAATTGAACTGTTCGCTCAATTATGCACCATTATGAGTTCTTTCCCATTCTTCCTTATTCTTTCTCCATTCCCACTCTTATCCCATACACTATTACTAACACGCTATTGCTTCTACCCAATGATGAACAATCACTCACTTAAAACCATGGTCATAAAGAGGGTTATTTTGCAGAACAAAATTTATCTTCCCCATTTTCTAGTGATAATGTTTCACTACCTTACTATGTATCTCCATTTGCAATACTGAATCGTATTGATGTTATAAATGTCATAAACAGCACATTAATTTCCGCAGTCCGTTTCCAATAGTTTGTAATTCTTTCATTTTTAAGATGTATGCCTCAAATTCAGCATTTATAGAGCCGTATGAGAAGTTACCTTTCACACAAAAAATAGTAGTAGTAGTGTTGCTAAAAGTGCTTCGACAATGAGGCCATTTTGCACGTAGGCTCTCAGCGTGCATCGAACCCGAGACCGCTTTCACAGGACTCGTTGCCCACGTGGCTATCTGTAAGCCCCCCACAAAAAATAACTAAGGCTTTGAAAACATCATCAACTTTCAATTTTAAATAACTTATGGATTCCACAGATGAGAGCTGAAAATCATCGAATAAATTAAAGAATCCTAAAGCTGAGACAAGTAGATGAATAATAGATTACTTTCAAGATGAGAAAAAACATTTCGAATGAGTTTGTAAAAGAATTCTGTAACAACATACAAGAGAAAACACCTGATTTCTATCGAATGTCTGAAAATAAGGCTCCCAAAAGTCTCAACTTTTTGCGCAACAATGATAATTGCATAAGTAAATGCAGTTTGGCCGTAGGATAGGAGTGAAAAATATATATGAAATGGAAAGTGGCATTTAGACGAATTGCAATGAAAACCTATGAATTATCAATTGATCAATCAATTATCTAATTTTCCAGAATTTCACAAATAATGTAGACAATGAGGCGAAATTTGCTAAGCGTGCCTTTCCATATTTTAAGCCGCAATTTATTTTTAAGCAAAGTTTGCTAATTACTGGTTAATAATTTACCTTGCGTTTTTGCCAAAATTTCAAAATTCAACTTATGAGAGTCAGTGTTTCACGATCTTTTAAACAAGGGTTTCGAAGAAGTTCTGTGAATGCAAAACGAAGGTTCGCCAGTTGTCTGATTTGAATGGGCAATTACTCCGCAAAGAAGAGAGGGGAAGACCTAAATAATTATAATTAGCAAAAAAGCGTTATAAACGCGGGTAGGGGGAAAACTACAAGCTTCTATAATATTGTTCTCAAGGAAGGCGTAAGCGAGAGGGGAGGAGAACATCTTCATCGAAAAATGATTTCGGCCGAGCGTTACGCTCTCATGACTTTTACATGAAATTTACTTCTACGTCGCGTTTAGTTCTTAGGACGATTTCTTTAAATTTCAACCATTTATAATATGACATGTGGCAATTCACCGTGAAATACATTTTAGTAATTTCGCGATACACTTTTCTTTGCCAGGAAGGTTAAATCATTTCTCGGAATGTTTCCTACATTTCGATGTGCAGAGATTGACTATGTGGAGAAATCAACTTTGAGAGCATTGCAACTTACTGTATTTCTTTGATAAAAGAAAGCAGGAGAAACCCCTTCACAGCGCAAAAATTCGAATGACATGAGAAGAAAGTAGGAAAGACGGCGGTGGATTACTTCGCAGGAAGCTTAAAACTGCAATAAAACTGAAAGAAAAACTGAAATAAAACAGTGAAATTCGGTCATAAAATAATCTCACGGAGAAAATATGGGACACACAAACGAACTTATAAATTATACGAAAAACAAGTCAGAAAGTGATAAAGAGCAAATACTAAAATAAAATTAAGAATAATTGCAACACTGAGACCCGGTATTATAATGTATACTTAAAATGGACTTTAAGTGAAATTTTCATTTTAAGTCCAACAAACCGTATCATAATCGATACTTAAGTCCTATCTGGTACTTAAAGTGATGTTTAACTTAACTTAATAAACAAGTACCAGATTGAGTGCGCTTTAAATGATAAAGTGATGTGAAGAAGAATATGTTTAATCACAATGCTTCACGGATGTAAACATCAATATGGCGGACTAATGTCGGGCAACCTTCTCGCCGCAGTTGGTTTGTTATCAGAAATCGACTTCGTTCTGCGGAATTTCTAGGAAAAGTTCATTTAAATATTTAAAATTAAGTGGTATGTTTCCTATACATAGATATTTCTCGTTGCATTGGCTTTTTCCTCTTCATAATTCATCACATGCACGTTGGGTGTTGTGAAGTTTATTTCTAAGTTATAAGATATTTTATAAATGTGATAAGTACTTTCGCTTTAGCAGTGAAATAAGTTATTTAGTATAAAGCTGCATATTCATGACATGCATTTTATCACAACAAAAACACAAGTGCTTCGACAGAGGTGAATTAGCGAAAGACTGCATGTAAGTTTACGTAGCCACTAGGTGTGGAATGTAATTGAATTTATCTTTTCTTTAAGTTATTTCTGTATCAGATTCCACGTTATAATTATTGCACGATTGAATATACGGTTTGAGGTTGGACGTAAAAAATGCTGTTCAAGTCGTAACCGGTAAGGAACGACAAATGTTGTGAAAATTATAACAGTTTTCATTGACCGAAGAAATAATATTTTGATATGCTATTGATATGAAATTATTCGTAAGTTGAGCTACCGTGGAAGAAAGGGAAATATTTCATAATGAAATAAAACAACTTCAGTATAAGGTAAAATCGTACATGTTTACTTATGAAATTTTGCTAGCGTGCAAAGGTAATTATTGCAGAAAGTACTGGCAGTTGTGTTCACAAAGCGACTTCCAGTAGAGTTATTAAAAATATTACCCTTGCAATGGCGGGATTGAGATCCCTTCACGTAAAAACACCACCTTTAATCATAGAATTGAGTTATGCTCAAGAAAAATTTTATGAATTGGCTCATTTCCCAAGAGTCTTTAGATGCATAGACTGTACCCACGTGAAAATAATATCACTAGGTATCAGCTCTTCAGTCAAATTTGTTACAAAATGTAATTAAGTTATGGATGGGCGTCTTAATGCGAAACTTAATTGTGAAAATACTGTCGGTTTTCTTCTCCTTTCACCGCGACGCGTGCACATTCGCGCTTTAACACACTCACTATCGGGTTCGATTCACGTCTCAATCACAAATGTTAAGGGTCACCACTTTGGTAAAGATGAGTTGGTTGGGGTTAATGAACCTCTTTATTTACCACTACAAACAATTTTGGTGATCGCAATGAGCATCGCGGCAGAGAGATGCACTTCACAGGGCAGGCGTCAACGAGAGACTCTCTCTCACCACATTCCGTTAACACAGAGAAAAAGTCAGTGCAAATGAACCAGTCAGAATAAGTCATGATCCAATTCAATGAGGGAAACTACAATGTAAGAGATTACAAATGCCTACAAAGTAATCGTAAGCTGCTCCTAATGCCCGTGAGCGGGGCGAGATTCTGATTACGGCGCGTCCGCGCGATCGGATAACTTGTGTGGAATCCGCGTCCATTTTAACCAATTAACCCAAGACATTTTTCGTAAATAGAGTTTTTAATATTTAAACTCATAGCACCACCCCCGGTTCTCATTAAATTTTGGCGTTTAATCGCCAAATTTCGTTACCACTTCGATTGAGTAATACTTTGCTCTAAGTTTATTCCAAGACCTCAAAGTACTAACCTGAGCATTAAATCTTGTGCTAATAGATTTCCATGTCTCCTCCTATAGTATACACGACAGTCATTTACAAGCATTTTTTATTAACATAAATATCAGCAAGAGAAATACAACTAAACATACCTTCTGCTTCCAAGTGATTGCATCGTTTTTTTTTATTCTCTAGAATGCTTTTATTTTCCTCTACCAAATTTAATAGGGTCAACTGCTCATCAGTTGTAAATTACAACTTCTTTTACTATGCATATCAGTTCAAAAAATATATTTTAGGTCTTTTTAAAAGCTATCAAACCTTAAAAATAAACTAGCTATGCGGTTTTAAAGTATTACGATGCGATGTTTTTCAAACAAACCTCACGGCAACGGGTATGAAAATTATTCTCAGTCAAAGCATCTAATATTTAAAGCGGCATCTAAGTAAGTAGGAGTCAAAAAAGTTTTATAATACACTCCTTATACTTAAACACCACTTTATCTTAAAGTTCACTTTAGCTCAAAGGCAGATTTGAGTATACATTATAATACCGGGCCTGAATTTCTATTCTGTTGACACTAAAATCTAAAAAAATTACTGAAAATATGTGTAATAAATACAGTGAAAAGTTTGCCGATACAGATACATTCAAAATTAAGATTAATAAACAATAAATTGAAATGCAAATTTTGATGTATGATGGCCACAGGCAAAAGAGTAATCGAGCCTAAGTTTTCACATTATCCTATAGGGAGTAACTATGAAAATATAGGTATTCGGATTTAGATAGGTAAATAATGATAAAGAAGTAATCCTGTTGATAGAGAAATAATATTATTTATTCTGAACACAGAATTAATTTTTATTCTGTAAATTAAGACGGAATTTTTTTCATTTCTCATCCTTGAAGGCCCTTACAAAGTCGTTCAAAAGCAAAAATAGTAGAATACCAATTGGATGAAGCTATATAAAAGCTAAAAGACTTGAAAGCACTTCGAAACTAGAGGATTATGCACCAAAACAAGCTCAAAAAGCACAAATTGTGTCATTGAGACACATTGCTGGTTTATAACCATTTAAATATTCTCGGTTTTCCAGCGAAATTTTCCAGATACATTAATGAAAGCACTCTTATGTTAAACACAAGCGCGACGGAAATATCACGAAGAGTGAATTAACTATTCATCATTTATTATTTATCTTGCGAACGCAATGGATATAGTGGATCTTGAGAACTAGATTTTAGATTGGCAAACAGAATAAGAGTAAATGTAAGCAGCAGTTTTAGCATTACAATTAGTTACTAATTACATTTGGTAGAATTTGGTCCGTACTACTACTACTGCAGCTTAATTATCTCAACAGGGATGAAAATTGTCCTTCACAAGATACTTTTCAAGGCAGTACGTAAACGTTTAATGCGCTTAACAACTTGTGGGGATGGTACTTCATTTTTCTGCGATTCACAGTTACAAGGCAAACTTAAAATGAAATCCTTGCACCACAGGAAGAACTGACAATAAAATACCGGCAATTAATAATACCGTGTGGCAAAATTACTTTCTGAAAAACACTATTAAAATTCACTTTAAAAAATAGATGCCAATCCCTGAACGGTCTCTGGTCGTCCACTGAAAGCGACTGACAGTAAGAGCGACTACAGGCAAATTCATGCGATTACAGGCGACTGAGGTTCACTATAAGCGATTACGCTCTGTTCGTGACTGTACTCCATATGCAGGTGATCTGCAGCAAATACTGAAATAATTTAAAATCCATTGTGAAATGGATGTGGAGGACGTTTATTTTTTGTATAAACTGACGAGGCGTCAGATGCAAACTCAAAGGAGGCGTTCGTGTTGGGTAAACTCAATAACTAAAAGAAAATCATTAATAGTAAATAAGCATTATTAATAAACTAAAAGAGAATCATTAGAGGAATTCCACCATCTTCATCGCCATCAGGAGGATCCACAGAAATTCAGGGACTATTACCGGATGGGCCCAGAGATATTTCTGTACATTTTAAATGCAAGTGGATAGCCTTCAATCACTCTAAGGTAAAATTATCAAAGAATATTTTATGCTAGTATCGATGGAGTAAAATCCAAAAAACTGAAAACACAATTCAAGCCCGCTTGAATTGTGTTTTCAGATTATAATGGTTTAGCACTTGTCGCCTGAAGTCGGACACCGCGGCTAATGGGAATCATCCATAAAACTTTTTTACATTGTTAAAAACTACTCTTGTGTATATTAAAAATACTTCAAAATACCCAACCGAGTATTAAAATTATTATACAGAAGATTTTCCCCGAATAATCAATTTTTTTGACTTTCGATAGAACTGATTTCCTAGAGAGTAATTTCTTTATTTACTAATCATTTACTGATGAGAGTAAATTCAAAGAGGGCTATTTTGGCATAGCCACAGGCAAAATAAAGTCCTTTTTTTAAGAATTAATTCAGTCTGGTAATATATGACCGTGTGAATTCTTCTTTAAAAGATCACAAAAGTCAACTCACTCTCTTCCCACTGTGCACGAAAGTTATTTTTGAAGAATTCTCAGATTCTAGTCTTATATAATTGAAATGGCACTATTCTATCCACAGAGTCCCTTGTTCCATTGGCTGTCACAGTCAGGCGAGGTCTTTCACTTCACTCTACCAGGAGGGTCATTCTCTGCCACCGAATCAAATGAAATCGTACTCTCGCTATGAAATCAGGTCGTATAATTAGTAAAATTAAAAGCTAAGGTTCTGCCGCACATGTGTGTGCCCAACGGGACTCGAACCCGGGGCCGCTTTCATCAAAGGCGAACACGCAACTCATCCGGCTCTCCGGGATCCCTTTGTTAGGCCATAAATGTTGAAAACGATACATTAACAACACACATTTATGTTCTCATCTTAAGGAGAGAGTAAATCCAGCTGAAGGCAACGGTTCTGTATATGTATGTACTTAATATTAACATGAAAAGCACCTGAAAGTTTTTGACGGGCAGAAGTAATTTTATTAATTCTTTGCCACACTGCGGAAAGTTATAAAGGAGCTGTAGATAGAGTCAGAAGTAAATGCAGAAAACAAAACTATTCCGTTATGCAATATTGAGGTTATTTCTCTTTCACGCTGCATCACATACCGAGCACTTGGGGGCTATCTATTCAAAAAACTTCTACTCTATAGATTTTTGCTTCATCATAGAATTTGAAGCCCAGAATTTAAATTACGATGTTTCAACAATGGCTAATTGGACGCTCTTAGGGAATACTTTTTTTCCAGTAAAGCATATCTTTTTTATAAATGTAATATTTTCTAGGAGCATAGTATTCGTTTTCAAGGAAAACCATGCAATATATTATTGAACGAAACTGATTTTTGTCAAAAATTTGTTTTAAAGCATTCCACACACTTCCCATCCGAAGAAATTTCCGTTTCCTATTATTCGACATGAAAATAAATATGCCAATATCGGAAGTTCCTCAATCGAAATGTAATCCCAATGCTTGCAGTAAATTAAAGTAACGCACAATTTGGACATATACCTATGAGAATCTTTATTAAAATATATCGTTGTAAGACCTGATTCGATTATTTGAAGTTAAACCAATCTGTTTAAGCAAAACTAGACAAAGATATATAATATCTAATTTCAATCATTGCTAAACAGCTAATTTCAAAAGTACCTCTCTACCTTTGAGTACCGCCAGCAAATCCTTGAGTTAAAATCATTTTCTCTATAAGATCACTCAGTTCCACAATTTTCTGCAGCAATTATTTTCACATCCACGTCAAATTCAAGTACTAAATTTTAGAAAACAAATTGACTGCCCATGTACGTGTATATATATACAAGTAGAATTAATTCACATCCACGTAAAATTATTTTCACATCCACGTCAAATTCAAGTACTAAATTTTAGAAAACAAATTGACTGCCCATGTACGTGTATATATATACAAGTAGAAGTTGCTTGCATACTGCAAGCTTAATGTAAGATAGTTTAGCTATGGCATTACAAACCACCTGCTACAGTTTGCCATCCATACACCGAGTTAAATGCACCAACTACAAAAGCCTAAATGAATTATTCATAATACGTGCATAAGAATTGTCCTAGCACCGAACCTGGGTGTATGAGGACAAATATTCTTACGGCATACCACAGAAATCCCTATTTTCTATAGATGTAGCGAATTTCAACCTTCTACCTGACCGGGAAATCCCGTAACGAATTTTTGAAAATTCGGTAATTCGAATAGTCCTGGGATCGAACCTGAGACTTTAGGTCAAAAAGCATTACGGCATACGATAGAAAATCATCAGTTCTAACAAAACCATGAATTGCATGTTTCTATCTTAACGGAAAATACCCTAAATTAATTCGTGAACTTCAGACAGAATAACTGCCCTAGCATCGAACTAAGGACCCTCAGGGTAAAAACCTCTTGGTATAATATAGAGGATATTGCTCTCTATCCATGACGTGAATTTGAGCGTTCTATCCTACCTAGAAATACCCGAAATTATTTTTTGAAAATGTTGCACTCTAGCATCGAACCTGGGGCCATTAGGGATAAAGCTCTTGCAAGAAACGGAAGATAAAATCATTTTCTAA